>CAUYON010196406.1:0-37976 GCA_963573935.1 Arctocebus calabarensis
GGAAAGATTCCCTATTCAACAAATGGTGCTGGGTGAATTAACTGGCCACCTGTAGAAGACTGAAACTGGACCCATACCTTTCTCCTCTAACTAAAATTGACTCTCACTTGCTAAAAGACTTAAACTTAAGACATGAAACTCTAAAAATTCTTAGAGAGAGTGTAGAGGAAACACTTGAGAAAATTGGCCTGGGAGAATACTTTATGAGGAGGATACCCTGGGCAATTGAAGCGACACCAAAAATACATTACTGGGATTTGATCAAATTAAAAAGCTTCTGCACTGCCAAGAACACTTTAAGTAAAGTAAATAGACAGCTCTCAGAATGGGAAGGCTTTTGCTCTTCTTTTTGTTTTCAATATCTTAGAACATAACACATTTTCTTTAAGCTGAAGGTAACTGATGTCACATAGGGACTTGGCCCTATGCAATGGAATGAAGGATACTAGATATAAAAAGAAACGTGTGAAAATGTTTTCCAGTCTCAGTTTTTTTTAAAGGACAATTTAATTTTAATGCAAAAGAAGAAACAAAGCATTTCCACTTTTATTACATATGTAAAAAAAGTGTTTGAAAATAGCCGTTTCATTCAAAAAAGTACAGGAGACAAATAAATGGACACATACTTTCGAAGCCACATCAAGTGGTATATTAATTCATAGCAGATGACGAGGTAAAAATGACTATTACTCTGTAATGTCTACTGAAAAAGAAACCATAAAATTAATATTCACAAAATGTTTAAGGAGAAGATAAAAAGGAATACTGAAAAAATAAAAATAAAAACATGATTAATCCAAAATTAGACAACAAAGGAGAGAGAGAAAAACAAACTAATAACAAATAATGTGACTGAGCAACTGCATCAACATGTAAATTAAATGTAACTGAACTAAACATTCTAAATGAAAAGGAGAGGCTGCCAGATAAAATTTTTCATGGACTTAGTTGGTTTTCAATTGCTCATAATAGAATACCAGAAACTGGATAATTTATTAAGAAAATAAACATATTTCTTACAGGTGTAGAGACTGAGAAGTCCAAGGTTGATGGGTTGCCTCTGGTGAGGACTTTCTTGCTGGTGAGGAGAGAAGCAAGAAAGCTCTCTCTGGAGAGACGTGAAGCAGTGTAGGGCCTGTCATGGCCAGAGGCTGAGATGGTATGCTTGGAAACTTGCCATATTATTATTGTTGTTGTTGTTGTAAACCCACAAGCATCACTCTCCTAATAACCTATTAATCCTTGAATCCACCCACTCCTGAATTCATGAATGGACTAATCCAATCATGAAGGCAGAGATATCATCACCCAATCACCCTTTAATGGCCCCACCTTTCAATACTCCCATTTTGGGAATTCAGTTTCAAAATGAGTCTTAGGGAGAACAAACATTTGAATCATGGAATATCCTTATTATTTTTCTACATGCACTTGAAAATAAAGTGTATTCTGCAGTTATGGAATACAAAGTTCAATAAACATCAATTAGTTTATTTTGGTGAATAGGTTGATCCAATGTTCTCAACACTTACTGATTTCCTTATCTATTTATTGGATCAAGAACTCAAACTATTATTATGAAATTGTCTATTTCTACATTTGTTTTTATCCATTTTTTCTCTCATGTATGATCAAACTTTGGTGTTAATTAGTTGTTATCATGTCTCCATATAGGACTGTTATATCTTCTTGTCCCTTTTATCATCATGAAATAGCCATATTTATTTTAATAGGTAATCCTCTCTATTTGAAGTTTACTTTGACTAGAACTAATATAATAGACTCATAAAATGAGTGTATTTTATTTTAATGTATATATCTATTATCTTTTTACTCTAATCTATTTCTTTATATTTTAAATGTATCTCTTATTAAAAGGACTTTTCCAAACCATATCATACAAAAAAATAGTGTAAGTTGTATTATAGCAGTAATTTACATGCTAGAAGTTTAAAACATCTTAAAAATAAGTCATAAGAGAATACCTTCACTTCCTTGGGATAAATATTTCTTAATACCAAGAAAGTAATAATTTATCTTTTTATTTTAAAAGAAGATAAATTATACTATATGAAAGATAAACACATCTGTTCCTCAAAGACAAACTAGGGGAATGCCTTGACAAAACTTTATAGGACAAAGGAATATATAGGGATGTATTCAGAATATGCTAAACACACAAATAAAAAATTCCATACCTTAATAAAGAAAATAAAGACCCAATAATATAAACGTAGTCATTTCACAGAGGAAACTAGATGAGAGGGCAGAAAGCACCTGGAAAAGTACCCAGCTTTACTAGTTATTGAAGAACTATAAATGAAAATCTACATGAGCTCCCACTCCATTCTTATTTGAAGGAGTAACACTACTAATTCATGAAGATATAGAGCAACCACAACTCTCGTACATTACTGGTGAAAGTGTGAAATGATAAAAACAGAAAGGGGGAATGTTTGGCAGTTTCTTTTACAGCTAATCACTCACCTATTTTTTGGTTCAGCAATTCCATTCCTTGGTATTTACCAATGAGAAATTAAGTAGACACACAAGAAGACTTGTACAAGAATATTTATAGCAGCCTTATTTGTAATACCTAATAACTGAAAAAACCCTCAAATATTCACCAAAGAAGAATGTGCAAACATTATGATGGTAATCGTAGCCATATTTATTTTAGGTAATCCATCAAACAATTGGAATAGTGCTATGAGTTAAAAGGACCAAATGATCAATTCATGCCACAACATGGATGATGATGATCAAAAATAATATGCTAACCAGAAGAATGGGGACACAAAATTGCACATTATTAGTATCATATGATTATATTTGTACAAAGTTCTATAGTAGGAAAAACACATTTGTTGTGCTATTAATCAAGGCAGTGGTTGCCTAGAGGAGAGACATTAGGATGACAACTGACTTGGAAGAATCTTAAAAGTCTTTCTGGAGTTGATGAATCTATTTCTATGTCTTGTTGGGAGTGTGGATAACATGGGTGTTTGCATTTTGGAAAATTCGTCAAACTCCCTGGGTACAGTGGCTTGCACTTGTAATCCTCGCACTCTGGGAGGCCAAGATGGGAAGATTGCTGGAGCTCAGAAATTTGAGACCAGCCTGAGCAGAAAATACCAAGTCTCTTAAAAAAAAAAAAAAAAAAAGTTGGGCATTGTGGGGGTTGCCTGTAGTCCCCAGCTACTTGGGAGGATGAGGCAAGAGGATCAGTTGAACCCACGATTATGAGGTTGCTGTGAGCTGTGACACCATAGCACTTTACCCAGGGTGACTGAGTGAGACTATGTCTCAAAAAAAAAAAAATTATCACATCTTACACTTAAGATATAAGCATTCAATATTAGTAAATTACTCCTTTATAATCCAGTCTACCCATCAATCTCTCTCTCTCCTTTTCTCTCTCTCAGAAATCTCTCTCTATACATGAATACACATACACACATACGTAAAACAGAGAAGTGATTTTTCTCTAAATTTGTTAAACTCTCTGAGCCTTAATTTTGTTACCCCATTAATTTGGCTAAAACTGTAAGGAGTCATATTTTGGCATAAGGATGACATCAAGTAGGATGGTGACTTCCCTATCATATTCAAGGCTTGTGACAACTTCTTCTCCCCCAAGTAGTATTCTCTATTAAAATCCCAACTTATAATTATATTTATTAGTAATAGACTTCCAGACTCTTAGAATCCCAGTCAATACTAATATTTGTACTAATATTTTAATAATTCTCCTCTTTGAATTTCCTTCTCCTAAAATACTGTGGCATTTGGTGCTTGCGTCCCCATTTAATATTTTATTCTATTCTGTGCAGTTCCCTTTGTTCTCCAGGAGTGTTGTCTGTGATGGAAATATGTCCACCTGGATAGAGGTGCAGACTCTGCAATTTCAGGTCTAATTCTGCACCTCTCCAGCCTTGCCTCTCCCAATCCTAACATCCTCATGTGTCAAACAAGGAAGTTGGATCACATGCCTTCCAAACTGCCTTTCAGCTCTCATATTTTACTACATTACTAGCTCCCAGGGAGCTTTTTAGACTCAGATGCCAAGAGGCACACAGGAGCCATGGAGGACTGTTGGGGTCATTAAACCTTCCTCTGTGGATAATTCTTTCCCAAGAGAGTCATAGGCTCTGGAGCAGCCAGCGTGCACAGAGAAAAGCTTCAGGGATGGAATTAGATCAAGGTGTCTGCAATCGTCTCAAGAGCAAAATTGACCTTCCTTCTGACCTTTAGACTATTTTATTTCTATATTTAAAATCAGTAATAAGAATTCATTCCAATGCAATATTCAACATTTGCCTTCTTAGAATTGCTAAATTACTTGATAGGGAGAATAAACTGGTTTAGAAGACATCAAAGTTTCCCCACATTGGCAATTGCCCAAACTCGAAAGTTCAAGGGAGATGTAGTGCTGTATGTAAGAAAAGCGTCAAACCCACCACAACACCCGGTGATTGGTGAGATAGATCATCAGTCTGACATGGTCTTGGAACTCACCTTTGCATTTTTTGATCAGAGCCTTCTATCTAAATATAACATGAAGAATCATCCCCTGGCAGACATTTAGACTTGAAACCATGGTTGAGTCGGGACAACAGGCAGAGTCTCACTTAGTGAAAACAAACAACAGAACAAAATGACCAGAGAATACTCATTATTAATTGAGTAAGAATTCTTAATGTATAAGAGTATATCCTCCCCTCACACATACCTTTACACAGAGACATGCTCACTTAACACAGATAAAAAAATCAACCTTCCTAATACTGACTCACAAGTCCCTCAAATGTGACTTTTCTGAACATCCCATAGTCCTCTGCTTATTCATCTTTTATCTTTCTTTCACTGAATGCCATTATCAAAAAACTATCTACATAAACTTAAAATTATATAAACTTTAATAAATTATGTTAAACACCAAGATAAACACCAAAATCAACTTCCTAGATGTTTTATTAGATTTTAATACCATCGATACCATTGAATATCTGTCTGATGAGAATACTATATAAGGGTGACAGTTATAACATCTCTGTACTTAGAAGTGTCCCACTGGTAGTTTAAAATGGACCATGCTGAAAATATTTACATCATAGAAACTGGAAAATGCTAAAAATAAGAGCTTGAATCATTGTTCTTTTGATTGTCTAAACTGAATAAAATGCTAGAGAAAATATGAATAAAGCAGATTAAACTGAAGCATGTCATGTTAGTAACAATTATATTGTGAGGCGCACAAACTATCAAGGAAATATTTAACAAAGAAGTGCAAAGTTCTGACATACGTGTCTGGTGTTTCTCTTTCATTTTGCTTGTTATATAAATAAAACATATCAACTGACATTTATGTTATTAGAATTTCATCCTTTTGTCAATGATGTGAACAACTGTTTCCACTTAAGTGAATGCTACACAAACACTTATTCATGTGTCTGATTTTGTGACACTACTGTTGGCAATTCAGTAATAGAAACTAATGGCATGTGAGTTTGCCAGCACATGCCTATAGTCCCAGCTCCCCGAGAGACAGAAGCAGGTGGATTGCTTGAGCTCAGGAACTTGAGAGGAGCCTGAGCAAGAGTTCTCTACGAATGGCACATGCCTGTCATCCCATCTATGTGAAAAGCCTGAGGCATGGGGATCCCTTGAAGCCAGGAGTTCAAAGCTATGGTATGTTATGATGGTGTTTGTGAATAACCACCAAATTTCAGCCTATAAAACATAGCAAGACCTAGTCTCTACACAAAACCAAACCAAACAAAAACTTCTGGTAGATATTGCAAGAGATAGCAGGTAATGCTAAAGTTGCAGATATATGGGACATCCAATAAATATTACTGTATGTTTTATTATTATTTGTAAATTGTGTCCTACACACTCTTGATACTATAAAATTTATGATAATCATATACATTAAAATATAAGTATATATAAATGAATACTATTTTTGTGGAAAGCTGGTTGTTAAGGTTTTTTTTAATAAATAATATCTATGTACATTAATGTAATCAAGGGGTACAATGTGCTGGTTTTATATACAATTTGAAATGTTTTCATCAATCTAATTAACACAGCATTCACGGCATTTTCTTAGTTATTGTGTGAAAACATTTATATTCTACACCTAGTAAATTTCACATGTACCCTTGTAAGATGCACCGTAGGTGTGGTCCAATTTACCCTATAACACTACTGTTCTTTCACTCCTAAAATGTTATCTTCTGCAGACTGCTCATTCCCTCACTTTAACCTAAGACAATTTATTTTCACCCCTCCAGAGGGGTAGCGAGCAGGGCCCTGTCTGTGCTCTAACAACCTCCTGGCCACTTATTATGTGATGCCCGTCCTGTGGCCTCAGTTTCCCCACATAACATCTATGAATTTTGAATATTTGCACCTTATCACCTGTAACCCTGCAGCAGTTATGCTGTCTGGGTCCCATCATAGTCTCAGGAGCAATAGCACACCAGCAGAGACTGAGATTTGTCGAAGAGGTCCACGGCCCAAGTACATTGCATATTATCTCACTCGACCCTCATAACAATTGCATTAACAAGTGTTTTTGTTTTTTTTTTCCTAAATTTCTGTTTTCCAGAGAACCTTACTAAGAGCCAGGGAGGTTGAATACATTGATGATATTATCAGAGCAAGTACTGTGGGGTTTGGATTAATTGACAGGTGCTAGGATTAAAGCCACAAATTTCTACTTGAAGATGCACAAACACACATGCAAGTCTAGGTTTCTTATCTTACAGGACTCTGCTTAGACATTATTTCAAGAAAAATATTGTACATTTATTTACTTAATTTTTTGGGAGACAGAGTCTCACCTGGCAACCCTCAGTAGAGTACCATGGGCTCATAGCTCTCAGCAACATCAAACTCTTGGGCTCAAATGATCCTCTTGCCTCAGTCTCCCGAGTAGCTGGGACTATGGGTGCCTGCCACAATGCCTGGCTATTTTTAGAGATGGCGTCTCGCTCTTGCTTAGGCTGGTCTTGAACTCTTGAGCTCAGGCAATCCACTTGCCTTGACCTCCCAGAGTGCTTGGATTACAGGTGTGAGCCACTGTACCTAGCCTTAGACATTTATTGATTACCTAAACTGTGAAGGTTATTTGGCTGGAGTTAAGGGAATATATTCTCTGGCAAGGCTGCCCTAACCCTTTAGGAGAGAAAAACATGCCCCTTCCACGTGCCCTCACATCTTGTGTTCACTGCTTTCACAGAGGGTGTGGAATCCATACTTTAATAATTTTGAGTTTCTTTTCCTTGTTTTCTGTTTGCTCTGACTCTAGATCCTACCCCACTGCCTTGTTCTTCATACAGGCTCAGTAGGCATGGGTGGGTGAGCAAATGTGAGGCAGAAAAAAAGGAGTAATACTATCACTGTCTTTGCCGGTGCCTGAAATCTAGATCACCTTGGGTTAGGGCACTGTCCACACCCTTCCCTGTGGCCACTGCTTAGTGCGCAAAGGCATTTCATGGTAGGCTTTTATGCGAAGTCTTTAGACTCTATTAACACCTTAGCCAACAGTGTCATTCAGCAGCTACTTAAGGACCTAATGATGAAGGGCCCTAGGGAAATGTTAGGTAAAACCAGGGTGAAAAAATGCTTTCCTTTCATCTTTATTATTTATTATTATTATTTGAGATGTAGAGTGCCTGGTGTCATAGCTCACAGCAACTTCAAGCACTTGGGCTCAAGCTATCCTCTTGCCTGAGCCTTTTGCAATCCAGGGGAAAAAACAAGCAAACAAAACAAAAAATCTTCTTCTGACAGCATAAAGCACTTCTTTTTGTTGTCTGTCCACAGTGATATAATCACTAATACAATAGTAATAGAGACCTAAGTTGAAAAGGCAGTCACTGGTGTTGAGGAGTCATAGACCCAGAGAGGCATGGGCACGTGGATCCGTGATTGAGATGGAGGATAATAAGTATTCCATGAGCAGTCATCGTGGGAAGCACAGGTGAGAATACTGAAAGTTGGTCATGATGTGAGGAAGAATGTGCAAACTGGAGAAGCCTGCTAACTTGAGGAGGATGAAAAGGATATCCCCGACCCTGCAAAGCTCTTGTTCCAGCCTGTTGAAACCAAATAATGAGGACATTTGTGGAAAAGAAGTGATGAACTGTATGTTCACATAGGCGGAAGAGTAACACCATCTTCTTCAGCATCCTATATGCATCCTGAAATAGGAGCAACAGTCCCAACACGTTGTTACCATGAATAGAAAGGTAAGAAGCACTCTGTAAATAGTGTGATGCAAAAGTAAAGCAGGCTGGGGCGGCTCCTGTGGCTCAGCGAGCAGGAAGGTAGCGGGTTCAAGCCCGGCCTCGGCCACACTGCAAAACAAACAAACAAAAATAGCCGGGCCCTGTGGCGGGCGCCCGTAGTCCCAGCTGCTAGGGAGGCTGAGGCAAGAGAATCGCTTAAGCCCAAGAGCTGGAGGTTGCTGTGAGCAGTGTGACGCCACGGCACTCTACCCAGGGCGATAAAGTGAGACTCTGTCTATACAAAAAAAAAAAAAATTTCCCTGGGCCAGTGGCCCTACAAGACCCGGTCTCCACCCACCTACCTGCATTGACCTCACCTGGTCTCCACCCACGTCCCTGCACTGGCCCCACCTGGTCTCCACCCACCTCCCTGTACTGGCCCCACCTGGTCTCCACCCACCTCCCTGCCCTGGACCCAGCTGGCCTCCATGCACCGCCCTGTACTGGCCCCACTGACCCTACTTATGCTCTTGTTGCCTCAAGGATATAAATTCTTCTTTTTGTCAATTAATGATTATCATTTATTTAGTACAACATCTTCATACTATATGTTCCACATGTTAAGAATAAATGTACAGTAAATCTTGGTTTAAAAAAAGAGCTATTTTCTTTTGGATTCTTTACACTCATTTGTCCTTTTACGGATTCATCCTCTTCTGCTTTCACCCCCAGATATTTGTCTGTTATATTCCTTCACTTTGTTTAGGTCTTCAGTAAAATATCACCTCTCGAGATGATCATCTGCAGCCATCCTCCTCAAAGGTGCTGAAGGGTCCCTTAAAACCTGTCATCTTGTTCCATTTTCTAATTAAGGTTAGTTGGTTCCAACCCCATCTTAAGTTAATTGTCAGCACACACACTGGATCCCTCCCGTAACTGAGATAGACGTTTCAAGAAGACAGAGGTTTTGTTTTCGTTGCTAATGGCTATATTCTAAACATCTAACAGGATGCTTGGATCTTAATATACACTGGATGAATCAATACATGATAAGTGAAAGTAACCATATAATCTTCTTGATTGTCTGCAGATCAATTTCGTAAACAGTTTGCTAAAGAGAGCCCCTCAACTCTCCAGAAATAAAGGTATTAATATAATACCTTGTTGTATGAGTTAATAAACATATGGTTAGTTTAGATTTGGGCTGACAAGCACTTTAAGATGAGAAGACGTTTCTTCAATTATTCTAGGCGGCACAAACACTAGCATTTGAAATAATTGTTTCAGCTAAATATCTTCATCTGCTCCACATGCCATGGCCAGAATGCAATTATTCTTTAGTTATATTTTCTTTTGAGACAAATAAAATTTGCTTACAGCTTCCTTTCTATTACCAGAAACCACTCACAGAGGCAGAGCCCCTTTCTCTCCAGCAATCATCTTTGAGGCTTCACTGTGAACAGATTATTCTTTTTTCTCAAAAACATTCTTCCTGTTGTCTATTTATGTATTCACCTTTGTCATAGACCCAATAACCTGTTCTCCCAGCTTCATGCAATGTAGCGTCGAATTCACCTCCCCTTGAGGGGTCAGCCTTGCTCCTGACTGGTCAATCCCCAGGGGACTCCTCCTTCACTCTGTCAGGACAAATGCCTTAGAAAAGACTGTCTTCAGGATCCACTGCTCTTCCCCAGTGTGTTTCTTTGCTTCTTTCTGGTGACACTTTGTTTGGAGTGCCACCTCTTCCCTGCTGCTTCAGTAGTTAAAACAGGCAGCAGACAGACACAGGACCAACTAATCACCTTTACATGAGCACCAATCCCTGATGGACAGGGATAGAGATGGGTACATGGCAGATGTGATGATGAAACACAGAGAAAACATTCCACCACCTTCAAATCCATGAAGCTGATGCAGGACAGGGCAGCCCTACAACCACCGCCTTGGCCCTGGTGGTGCTGATGCTATGGCCGATGGAGGAACCAGCTTGCCGGGAGGGCCGGACACCTGTGCGGAAGACACTGGCGCCTTGCTGTTGCCTTCCCAAGCTCTTCTGGCTAGTCCATTTCATGGATGGTGCCTTGCTGTCTCCTCCTCCTGCATATCTGACTGGTCAATATCATGTCAGTTTCCAGGGCCTGGGTCTTCGTAGGACAGCTGGCTGTAACTGATGAAGACCCACGCCCTAAGAAGTTTCCCCCAAACAACTCCCTGGGACTATATAAACCCCTGAGCAGAGAGCTCAGGAGTAGACCTCTGCTGGACGTAGGAGAGGGAACAGGAGAGATTGTTCCCCTCCAGGGTCCTCTTTGCCTGGAGTTTTGGTTTTTCCTCTTGTAATTCTTTCTTGTAAATAAATGCTGACTTACCACCATCCTCGTGGTCCGTGGATTCCTTCTTCGAATCACAGAGACCAAGAGCCTGAAATTCCATATCAAAGCATGGTAGCTAAGTTAATGAAGGTGTTTACTGCTTTTATAAGTCCTTAGACTTGTATAATGCAATCCTACTAATTACCACAAAGAGAGCTACAGGTACACCAGGACACCATACGGCTGTCCCTCAAATGTTCCCAGAACAGAAGGTCTATAGTGCTTCCTCTCTCATGATTTCCAGAAACGCTATCTGGAGATTTGTATTATTTCTGTACCTTATTTGATTCTTACGACAGCCTTGGGCAAATATTCTAATCTCCACATTATCAATTAAAATGCAGAAACAAAAGTCAGTTTCTGGCAGAAGAGGCCAGCCCCTGTCTGCATAGCCAGGCAGTGCCAGGAGAGTGATTGGAGGGATCGTTTTTCACAGATTCCTGATGATTTCCCTCCTCAGACTCTCATGTGGCCCTTATCATGTTTCAATAAAACCTTGGAAGCCTCTCTCTTTTCAAAGGACTGGGCGATCCCTTCATATTATAAAGAAAAAATATTTGCAAACTGACACTTTTTGGGAGAGAAGGCAACAAAGACTTGGTCACACCTGAGAGATGAGGTGTATCACATGACATCTGGGAGAGCCCATCCACCAAGGTAGATAAACTGTAATCAAATAATCATTTACATAGCTACTATTCAGTTACTCACATGAGGGGCAGGTGGCTGCCACTTGCTGCAGTTAATAATGTAACCTGGACTTGAAATCTACTAAAAGAGAAGATCTCAAGTATTCTCAGCACACATGCACCCACAAAAGGTAACTATGTGAGGTGTTGGATATGTTAATGAGCTGATTGTGATCCATTTCACAATGCGTGTGCAAACATATATGTATATATGTATATATCAAAACTTCGCAGTGTATACCCTATGCATATCCAACTTTTGTCAACCACACCTCAATAAACCTGCCAAAAAAGAAATAATATTTATGTTTGTAATAATAAAGAGAGAATAATGATACAAATGGTTTTCATTTAGTTTAGGAAGTGTCTGGGTGGTTGTGGGTGCTGGTAGAGGTCCAGAAAATCCCACCTAAGCACCTGACTTTGATCTGAAGTCTGAAGGATGTGTGGAAGCCGAGCATGGAAGGAAGAAGGCATGACAAGAAGAATATGTGCTGACGGGAGGTCCCAGGTCTGTATCCCGCACACCCGGCACCCCACCCACTTCCACAATGCCTTAAGGAGTCCAGGATAATGTTTTAATACCTTTAAAAATCAGAGAATAAGATGAATGTAATCTAGCCTGAATAATATTCATCTCCCTATAAATGAGGATATGAATTACAATTTTTAATACTTTTTAATGGGGGGAGGGACCTATGAAGGCAAAAGTGTTTCAGACTCATGAGAATCATGCTATAACCTCCCTAAAGTGGGAAAAAGCAACAAAGCTGATACAGCATTTGAGAGACCAGGCGAAGCGGTTGCTGGAGCAACAGCTCTTTTATTTCTTGCCACCCTTTTTTAGAAGGTCCTGTAAAAACCAAAACCAAACAACAAAGATACATGGAAAACGCCTTCATTCCCACAATCCCTTATCATACTTCTGCAGATGGAGTTCTCAAACATTGTGTTAGTCACTCCCCAGTCTTCTGCCAGGACGCCTGCCTGCCCCCATCCCAATCCTGTCATATCTATTGAACCTGTAATTGAGATGGTGCAAAAGGAGCAATGATGGGATATAATCAGGCTTGAAACATGTTTACAGAATTAATGAGTGAGTGAAAACAAAATACCTGTGCTACGCAGGTGGCACTGACAATAAGTGGTGACATATCGCAGATACAGAGAGTTACTTCCCTGTTACTTACTTCAGCAAGCATCGCTTCAGCTACCACCTGCCGCCCTGAGAACAGGAATGTAAACGACTGATCCCTGCTCTCAAGGAGGGCCCGCTGTTGAGTTTTGGTGTGTGCTTCACTTTCCATTACTCAGTGTGTACAACTCTAAGTGCACGGAATAATCAGGACGCTATGGGAAACTGTCAGGGAAGCAATATGCTTTCCCTGATCTGATCATGAAAGAGGTGCGGGACATGGAAATTCAAGGAGAGTGGATATTGGCCTTCACTCAAGGAGATGACGTGATCATGACAACCTGCAAAAACATTTAATGCAGCTGAATGTAGAGGGACAGGGGATTATAGAATAGACCAGAAAGTTGGGTGGGAGATGGTTCCCCAAAGGTCAATCAATAATCTTTTCTTAATCAAACAATTCATATATAGAACCTTGGGTATCTAAGCCATTTAAATTAGCAAATGATAATAGGGATCCTCCTTCATTATTTTCCTATTAAGTTTATCACATTTGTGCAGCACTTTCCATTTTATGTCAAACTGTACACAAACACTTGGTGTATAAAGTAATAGGAGAGTTTAGGGGGCAACAATGTAGCTTCTGAGAAGGGCAAAATAAAGAATAGTGGAAAAAGTCCCAATGTAGATAAAAATCCCTCATATACCCAGATGCCCATGTGTGATTAAAGAAAGATTATATTATGATAAGTATATTTAGTTTAATATGGGGGAAAGGGAGCATCCACTATCATTTCAAAAGAATTTCCTACAAAATGAATGTTTCTAAAATAGAAATGAAAAGACATGCTTCACTTATCCAAGAAATTTTCTTAGCTTGAACCTCATTTCTTCACAATTTGATGTAAATAGTGTACTATTTTTCCCCTTTGCCATGATTTCTTATAAATGGACTTTGAAAAAAAGGGTATATTGATTCTACGACTCTTTTTTTCCTATCTGCAGACTCTGCTAAAGTGACTGTAATTTGTACCTCAGTCTCAGCGCTAACCGTTTCATTTAGCAAATATATAACCTATGAGCTTCAGCATCGGAACATTTTCTATGTAATCATTAAAACGCAAAATCGTCGTCGTCTGGAACCAAAGATGATTATTTTTCTATTTGTTCAGATCCTAGCACACAAGATGATCTATCTTGATTCTCAGTCCTGGGATTGTATATGCTTGCAAATCAAGATCCAGCATAAAATTTTCCATAGGCACAAACAAACCTTAAGTATTGAAGCTACTTTTGTCCTGGGAATAGTTCCCGGTCACTTTTACATGTATCAGAGCATTAAGCACATGCCTGGCACACTGCCCAGCTCCCCAGCCCCACCCAGTTCAGTTCAGCCACATTCAACTAGTAGCTTATTCACGAAATATTTTTACTGACAAATTATGATCGCTCAGCCTTTGGGAGACAAACATGCCCAGTCTTAGGCTTCCCCTCGCAGCATCCATGTGTGTTTCCTTCCTATATAGTTCGGAGTGGATTCTGCCAACAATGTCTCAGATGCTTTCCGTACTTGTTAAGCTATTTTGTTTATTAAAAAGTCTCATTCTGTTGTTTTTGTTTGGACTATTTCAAAGTTTCAGGGTCACGTTCACTTCAAAGGCCTCTTCCTCCCTCTCCTTGAAGGCACGACTCTCAGAGAATGTACCGGTTCCTTTCTCTTGGTCCTTGTCATTCTGGTTTTGGATGGGGTGCTCAGACACCTGCGCCTGGTCCTCTCTCTCGCAGGGATGCCGTCTTGGCTCCTGGAGAGGGAGGGTCTCCCCTGTGGGAGACGGAGCCCGGCTTTGGCTCTGCCTGCGTTGCGGCCCCTTACTCTGGGCTGAGGAGAGGACCTGGTGTCTCCCTCTCTTTACGCGGACTGGGGAGGCAGGGAGGACGGACGAGGCCGGATCAGTCCGCTGAGCTCCATCCTCAGTCCGCTCGCAGGCGCACGGCAGCACCAGCGGCTCGCTGCTTCTCGGGTTTAGAATGTGCGACAGTTAGAGAGCCATTTGTTTTCAGAATTGGAACTGGACGCAATTTCATGACAAAACGATAGCATTTTTTATTTCTGCTCCAACGTCTTTCCATCCGAGTGCTGCATGCTGAAGAGCGTGTTCTGCACTCACCAGGCGTCGTGAGGACTCGGTAACTGAAGGCTGACGGGCCGTGCGCAGCGGCCACATGGCACCAAGGAGGAGGGGACACTCAGTCTTGATATTCAGGGTTCTGCTTCTGGAAGGAATGACATTTGAAGACTGTCTAGATACGACTCTAATAGGGAAAGAAGAAAATACCATCATATGCAGGGGGCACAGATTTTGAATTAAAACACCTTGCTATAAGGGAAAAATGATATTCGTCTGAAAATATCAGCAAGTTGGATGTTTGAATTCACAACACGAGAGTCACGAGCCTTCAAAGGGAGTCAAGGCAGCAGAAGTAGAAAATTGTCAGATGAAAGTTCTCTAATGCTTAGCTGAGGACTTTGGATTTCCCACTGTAGGAATTTCATGAAGAATTAATGAAGAATTTTAACTCACAGAGATGTATTTAGTCTACCTGGAGAAGTATTGGGGGAAGCATCAATAATAACAACAAAATAGCAACTATTGCCAAAAGGCTTCCCTTTCACTTTCCCTTCACATATTTCACATGTATAACTTATGCCCTTGACTGTGAAATGTGTGTGAAGAACGTATTTTTCTACTTTCGGATGAGAAAGTTGAAGTTCAGAGAGTTTATTTTTACTCTGTCTCAGATTTATTGAGACATAGTTAGCAAGTAACATTACATATATTTAAGGTGTAGAACTTAATGATTTGATGTACTTAATACATTGTGAAATACTCACCACACTCAAGCTAATTAACAGACCCATTGCCTCACATAGTTGCTTCTTTTTCTTCCCTCCCTCTCTCCCTTCCTTCCTGCCTTCTTCCTTCTTTCCTTTCTTCCTTTATAATGAAAACACTTACCATCTCTTCTCCTGGCACATTTCAAGTCCATGATATAATAAATATTGCTAAGTGTAGCCACATTGTTGCACATTAGATCTCCCGAACTTACTCCTCTTGCGTAACCAAACTTTGTCTCTCTCCACCAACATTCTCTATTTCCAAAGGGTTATAACAGATTTCCTAGGATCGTAAAACTAACCAATGACAGAAATAGGATGACAGTTTATTTTTTCTAAGTCAAGAGTGATGTTTGTACCCGATTTTTATGTGTGACTTAAAACAATCACATACAAGTAACAACTTGCACAGTCTTTATGAAATCGTTCTTTCATTTTCCTGGGTTTTCTTACACAGGAGGAAAAAAAATATGTGTTAAGAGACAAATTTTAAGCCAAAGAAATTTGAAAATGCATTCCATAATAGAGGTATAAGCAGTGTCACTTAAGAGCACAGAGTAGGCAGGAACAAAGTGCTAATTAGATGGAGAAAAAGCACAGGGAAGGGAAGATGGTATCAGAAATATTTTGCAGTGCTGGATGATTTTGAGTTAAGAATTCAAGGAGAAACTGAATTTGGGGAGATGAAGAATCAGAAAGAACATTTAAATTTAAAGCATAATACGGATAATAAAGCTGGGGGATATATTTAAAAATATATGTTTTCTTATTTATTACTTGAAGATTCTGAAAATGGGAATGAAGATGTTGCCAGAAGCTCTATAACACTGGAGTTTTATGGCTGTGACAGTAGTGTTGGGGACTAGACTCATTATATCATTCAAAGGTAATTTTTGTTATTTTATACAACTGTGTCCTGTTGTGATAGGTAGAATGATGATCACCCAAATACATCTGCATTTTAGTCCCCAGGACCTGTTATTATGTCACTAAACATGACAGAAAGGGATTTTGTGATTAAGTTAAGGCTCTTGAAATGGGAGAGAGGATTCTGGATTATCTCAGTGTGACCAATCTATTTGCAAGGGTTCTTATAAAACTGAGACAGGAGGGTGGGGACAGAGAAGGAGGTGTGAAAATAAAAAGTACTACATACACAAGGACAGAACTCGCTGAATACCACCCTCATGCCATGGAGAGTTTATAGGATGAAACTCTGGCTGTGACTCTGGAGTCAGAGAGAAGTGTGTGTATATCTTATAGGCAATAGTTATTAGGTCTTGACAATGTGCTTCAAAGACATTAAATGTTTTCAAGAGAAGCTGGAAAGAAAGTCTCCATGAGATTTGTAGTTTGGGGTAATCAGATTCATTGAAATTCCTATAAAACACGCTCAGAATTTTTAGGATCCTCTTTGTCTCCAATTGATTCCCTGCAGTCCACAGAGGAGACCTTCGTTTTAATTCTTCATCTTTCTTCTTACAAACTTTGTGGATGTCCTGCCCAAATCTTCTTAAAACATACCACTCAGCTGCAAACTATTAGACTGCCAACAGCAGCTGCGTCCTTTTGCCTGAGAACTGTCTCGGGTGCAAGATTCCTCTCTACTCCTGTTCCTGACATGATGTAAATGTGGGGAAGGAGTCCTTTCCTTCCGCAGAGGTATCTACTAATGACTTACTAGTGCTGACCCACGAACACACCGCACCAATTAAGTCACAGGTGCCGTAACTCCCAGTTACACGCTCTGCACCATCTCTCAGAATTTTCCACCAAGACTCTCTCCTGGTGCCCACAGCTGGAACTTGCTTGGAGATGCACTCTTTGCCGGTTGCCTTTACTTTCTTCCCTCCATTTTCTGTTCCCTCCTGGTATTTCCTTGGGCCACACCCAATGAATTGCTTGCTCATGATTTATTTCTAGATAAACAGAAACTAACATCACAGAATCCAACTCGAGGAAAGAAATATGCTATAAAAGATTCTAAAAGGGCCATCACAGAAGGCTCTCTGGGCCTTTGACGACACTAGAAGCAAGATGTTGAAGCTCTGAGTTTGGTGTTTACTCTCTGTAAACTCTGCAGTGAGATCTGGGTTAGAATTTGACCTCATACACATTATGATTCTTATTTCTTCCCTATCGATGTATTGTTGTGGTCCAGATTATCTAAAACAGGCATTCCCTCATAGGTAAGTAAAGGTAAGAGTTGTTACTCTTAGTCATGGATACCAGTGTCCCATTACCCTTAGCCATGAGTTTAAGATTTCATATGCAACCAAGTCAAATAAGCTTTCTTTGATTCCCATGTATAAAGCTGTTTCATAGAACAAATTTATGTAATAAATATGACTCATGGAATATAAAGACAGAGAAAACACTTGAAGTATTTAAAAAATGAAAGAATGTAAATCAGAAGAAATACAGATTTACAAAACCTTTAAAAGAGCTGGATTAGTAAATACTGAGGGAGTTGTTCTATGGAGATTAGGAAGTCCTGAATAGCTAAGACTCTCCGGCCTCAGGTGAACGGTCCCAGAAAGGAAAGATTTGGAGGAAGTTGCTGAAAGCCACGTTCATTCCCACATGTCTTTTCTCCGACAAAAATTGCGCTTTCTGCCAAAAAAGTGATGGTGTCTGTTCTTGTCTGTCTTCCAAAACTATAGGGAGTGCCTCCTAGGGGTGAAATTTAAAATGTTCCCTTGTTATAAATAAGCTCAGAAAATGTATGAATGTAGCTAGAAGCCTCTGGACAGCTTCTAGCCACAATCCAAGCAAAGGAGGCAGAGAAATGGGTAGGAATGATAATAGTGCTCACAAACCATGGCATAAAATGATAACACCGATAACCCAAAAATAAACAAAATGGAATTAAAATAAGCACACTAATGTTAAGTCTGGTCAAGTACAAACAAAAAAAGCATTGTAGAATTTGTATATTCTGAGTAGGTGTGATGATACTAAATTAGCTATGCATGTTTTCACTTCTTAGGTAACACAAATAAGGTATTTTAGGTATCTAAATAGAGCATATAACTTAAATATTTCTAGGAGGAAAAGTAGAATGATTTTTTGTTTGTTTTGTTTTTGAGACAGAGTCTCACTTTGTCACCCTCCGTAGAGTGCTGTGGCATCGCAACTCACAGCAACCTCCAACTTCTGGGCTTAGGTGATTCTCTTGCCTCAGCCTCCTGAGCAGCTGGGACTATAGGCGCCCGCCACAACACCCGGGTATTTTTTTTTTTCTTGTTGCAGTTTGGCCCGGGCTGGCCCAAACCTGCCACCCTCGGTATATGGGGCCATCGCCCCACTCACTGAGCCAGAGGCACCACCCAGTAGAATGATTTTTTTTTTTAAAGAAAGAATGCAAAGTGGAAAAGAAAGACAGAATCATAGAACAAATGAGAACTACAAAAGCAGATGACAAATCGTGGTGGATACACGTAACTAATTATTTGGGATCTAGGAGGATTAAATACTCCATTCAAATGTACCAATATTGCCAACCTACCATAACCACAAAATAAAATCTAATTAAATGTTTTATTTTTAGAAAAGACAGATAAAACATAATGATTGAAAAAGACTGAAGGTTAAATGATAGAAAAAAATATACCTTGCAAGTATATACTGAACACAGAAAAACAATGATTTTGATTATTATACTGGAACTCAATAGATTTGCTTCTTTATTCAAAAAAGAAGTACAGACAAAATGCTCTTGGACAGCTGATGGTTCTCTCTTTTTTTTGTTTCTCCACTTCTCAGAAGGTCACATTTGCATAATAGTTAGGATTGCCTGTTCATCCAATAAAGGGCAATCTCAGGGCAGGTGGTTTCCATACACTTGATACAGAGAATCTGAGAACATCTTAGAAAAATATTATCTGGGCAGATTTATGTAGCCACTACAAAATTGCAGGGATATTTATTACTTGCTTTATAATGGGCACATCATATGACTGGTAGTTCCTGGAGCCAGCATGATGTGATTACTTTACTAGCTGCTTTTTTCATCCCATAAAGCAAAGAGGCAAACAACATAAAATAAATTAAATTTAGAGGTTGTTTGAGTTAATCAGGAAGGAGAGAAAGCCACTGGATAATCACGTGCCCTCTGGGACTTTGTTTCTATTAATGAATGTGAGATTAAACTCAGAGGGTAAGTCACGTGTGAGGACAGATCAGCTGTTTTTGTTCTCTTCTTCTCTTGACATTAGAACTAAAATTAATCTAATCTTTGGGTCAGAATATTTAACAGTAGGCTACACCGAGTAATTAGAAGACCTGAATGCATTCAGTAAACATTTATTGAGTTGTTACTGGCAGGTGTTTGGGGAGTCCCCTGGGAGATACAGATGTGCAAATTATGGCTGTGCACCACAAGAGCTCTAAAAATTCTCATGTACCCCTGCCCGACTTGCTCCTTCCTTCCTTTAGACTGCCCAAGTGTCATTGTATCTGTGAATCCTTTTCCTGATGACCCATATCCCAGCAAAACCTTCTCCCCAACCCTCCTCTGCAGCTTCAGTTCTGATGAGCACTTCCTAAACTCTAACTTGTTACATATTCATCACTTAATGACACTCTTCTTGTGTTTAACTATAAACTCCATGAAAGCAAGGACTTTCTCTAATATTGCTATTGTTTCTTTTGTACCTAAATTATTCTCAAGAAACAGTGAATGGATATTAATATTAAATAATTAAGTAATTGGGGCGGCGCCTGTGGCTCATGGAGTAGGGCGCTGACCCCATATAACGAAGGTGGTGGGTTCAAACCCAGCCTCGGCCAAACTGCAAAACAGAAAAATAACCAGGCGTGTGATGGGCACCTGTAGTCCCAGCTACTCGGGAGGCTGAGGCAAGAGAATCCCCTAAGCCCAGGAGTTGGAGGTTGCTGTGAGCTGTGTGATGCCACGGCACTCTACTGAGGGTGATAAAGTGAGACTCTGTCTCTACAAAATAATAATAATAATGATAATAATAATTAAGTAATTGAATATATCAGCCATTTAAAACATAAAACCATGTGAAGGGGCAAGTGCTGTTAAGAGCACATCAGCCAAATACACTGATTTCAGTCATTTGTGTTTTATTATCTTGGTAATAAAATCCCAGTTCCAGAATGGGTCTCCTTGTTATTATAAAAATTGCATCAGTTATGCCATAACTTGGACCCAATAGACAAAAGGAAGACCTGTTGTAGGTCAATGGGTAAATTCTTACTTTTCTGAAAGTGAGACTACTCACCTTTCTGTCTATGAAGAGCAATACACCCCCCCATCTGTCTATTTATATTTTAGTTACATAGGTGCTTGTTTAAAAACTATTCTGGGTTCAAAAGATGTAACAGAAACAACAACAGGGAAGAAGTAAGGGTGTGTGTGTGTGAATTAATCTGACATCTCCTGGCCTAGCACGCAGGGAATGTTGCAGCGAGAGGCCAGCTGTGCGTGTGGTGTTAACATTCAAATTCACCTTAAACACCACCGAGGGAAGGTAATTGGTGGGGCCACACCTACAGTGCATCTCAGAAGGGTACAGGTGAAATTTACTAAATGCAGAATACAAATGAATTCATACAATAACTAAGAAAATGCCAGGAAGGCTATGTTAAACAGTTTGATGAAAATATTTCAGATTGTAAATGAAACCAACACATTGTACCAGATGATTGCACTAATGTACACAGCTATGATTTAAATATATATATATGAAAAAAAAAAAAACGTGTATCATCTTCTCACAAGGGCTAGAATTCCCACACCGAGGGCAGGATGACTTATTTCTGTTTCCTTCTGTGTCATCATGTGGCTGGTGCTCTAGACAGTTGATATTCTCCTTCTGTTCCTCTGGGAAGAGTAGCCATTGTTGTCTTTTTTCCTTGTCTTTCTACCTTGCACCAAGTGAGGGACCCTGAGTTGTATCTTCCAAAGAATCTGCTTAATTAAAACACCAATAGTGAGTTGGTAACTCCCCCCCACATCCCCTTTACATAAAACACAGCCAGTAAATAATTTGGGGGGTTGATCATTACTTCTCACAACTGTCCGGCTTTTTATTCCCAAAGGGCTTCACTATCCATTGTCTTGTTCAGAAATAATAATAATTACATCTACCTCTATTTGGGGAGTGGAAAGAAGCCAGAGGAAAGCATGAGTTTTAATTTGGAGTTGGGCGATTTTTACTGAGCTGATAGTTTTGCCTCTAGCAGGGCAGCTCAGAAAGAGAGGCCCATGCAGCCATTGTAGAAGTTACGTTACAAGACACAGATACGGCAGCTGCACAAGTCACCAAGACCAAAGGGATCAGAAATAGAAGTCTTTACAGCGAAGAGCAGCAAACATTAAATGAATAAGGGAATGGGTTTTGTTTCAGAAGAAAATAAGCTGAGGTTTATTTCTTAATATAAGAAAAAATATATAAATATACAGAATGAATGTGGCTGAAATAGTGACAACAAAAGACTTAGGGAACTATGGATCTGTTCTTCCGTAGGAGAGGAAGAACAGAAAGTGTAACCAGCCGTCAGCTAGCTCAACGAGAGCAGATGGCCTGCCGAAAGTCAGACAACCATTATAAAGAAAAGTTACATACATTCCTCCCTTTGACAAATGCCAAATCTTACTGTCTTCCCAGGCTTCATCAGTACTTCTTCCTTTCTATATAATACTTTCACATATGATCCAGATTGACCTCCAAGTAAAGAAGCAAAAATCAGCAATGTTTCCCTACACTAACAAGCATTCACAATTAGAATGTTATCCAAGCAGGTCATAAAAAATAATGGGGGAGATGCTAGGAGACAGAAGTGTTATCATTAAAGATGACACCCAAGCAGTGGCCCATAAACATCTCCAATCACCCAAAACCACAGACCTCTGGTGCTATAATGAGTCACAAGATTTTATCTCTGACGCTTTCTCTGGGAAGAAGAGTCACTGAGGACTTTCTCAGCCATTAAATCGTTCAGCTGTTGGAAGTGATTTATCCTCCCACAGATATGGCCTATCTGACCTAGACAGCACGCGTTTTATAAATAAATGAGGATGTATCAGTTCACTTTGCACATGACCTATGCCACAACATCCTTTGTGTGTCCCTACAGCCCTTGTTGAGCTAATGACTGCCATCTTGTCTTTATATTTGCATTGCAATTCTCTTTAATACACATATAATTAACAAAGTTGTTGTTCTAAGTTGCAAAGGGTAAAATGAGTGGACAAAGTCATTAATGTTGCCAGAATTTCAATGTGTAATACAGAAAGGATTAAGGACATCATCCTTCTTCAGTTAGGACAGTTCCTTCAATCGGAGATATTTTTTAAGTAGAATTTTTAAAGATGGAGAAAAAGAGAGCTAGAGAAAAATCTCTTAGCCATATGTGTTTAACATTTTTAATGGGAATTCTTTGCATTTGTAGATTCTTACCTCCAAGTCAGCACAAAGAACATCACATGATTGTCCACCATCAATCCTTCTTCCCTTGGCTCTTCTGACATGAATTT
The DNA here is from genome assembly GCA_963573935.1 of Arctocebus calabarensis. NCBI lineage: Eukaryota > Metazoa > Chordata > Mammalia > Primates > Lorisidae > Arctocebus > Arctocebus calabarensis. The sequence goes on from CAUYON010196406.1 coordinate 22,840, forward strand.
TTGATGCTTTCCATCCCCAGGACAACACTTGCCCAGTTACTGAGCTCAACCACCAGAACCTGGGGTCTGGAAGAAGGCTGGCTGGTGCCTTCCATACATTTTATGATCCTGTGGTGAGAATATGGGTGTCATTGAGCCTGCAGGGACACATCTTTCAGCATTCACCCACCAACTCCCTGGCCCTGTTTGCACCTTGGCTCCATTCATAGAAATAGACTTCTGGATGTCTTTTTCTACAAATCTCTCAATTTTTCCACTATAAATATAGCTCCCATAACCAAATTCGCTAAAATGACCCCACACATGTCTGCCATCCACCCCACTGTCCCATGTGGAATAGAATAGTTTCTCATTCACTAGCATCTTTCCCTAAAATGATGGCCTTGAAACTTGACAAGATTAGTATTTAAGATGGAGACCACTAGCTGCACTAGGTCACCTCCTGCATTGAGCCACCACTTGCATTGGGTCACCTCCTGCATTGAGCCACCTCTTGCATTGGGTCAGCTCCTGCATTGGGTCACCTCCTGCACTGGGTCACCTCCTGCATTGAGCCACCACTTGCATTGGGTCACCTCCTGCACTGGGTCACCTCCTGCATTGAGCCACGTCTTGCTTTGGGTCACCTCCTGCATTGGGACACCTCCTGCATTGGGTCACCTCCTGCATTGGGTCATCCCTGCATTGGTCCACCTTCTGCATTGGATCGCCTCCTGCACTGTCTCTGTCAGACGTCTTTGTGGCAACGACCAATGAAAGCAAGTTCATGTAAACATCACGATTCTCCAGTCAACATAAAGCCACTCTGAAAGGTAAAAGATATCAACAAAATAAGGAACTATTATAGTTTATTTAAACAATTACTCATTCCTCATACTTAACTGTGACTAATAATAATTTTTTTATTAAGTTAAAAGTGTCTTTTTTTATTAAGTTAAAAGTTAAAAATAATTTTTTTATTAAGTTAAAAGTGCTGAAGGCATTATGAAAGACCCACAGTTGAATACATCAAGGTCCTTCCTTTGGAAAGGTTCATATGTATAAAAGTATATTAGTTTGCTAGGGATACTGTAAAGAAATAGCAGAGTCTGTGTATCTTTAACAACAGAAATTTATTTTCTCACAAATCTGCATGCTAAAAACCCAAGATCCATGGTTGGCAGGTTTGGTCTCTCCCGAGGCCTCTCTCTTTGGCTTGTAGGGGGCTTCCCACTTCCTGCCTCTACATAAGGCCTTTGTCTGCATGCCCTGGGTGTCTCTTTGTGTGTCCCTAAGTTCCTCTTCTTTTTAAAAAGGTATTTGTTTTAATTGACACATAATATATGTACATATGCTATTTCGATACATTCATATAATGTGTAAAGAATAAATCAAGTTAATTAGGACATCCATCACTGTAAATAGTTTTTTTTTTATGCAAGGATCATTAAAATCTTTCTCTTCCAGCTATAATAATAAATATTTCTTAATGTGCTATGAGCAATAAATGAAAACTACATACAAAATATGCACCATTATCATTATTCTTACAGTCATCATTGTCAACATGGTTAAAAATTTAGCATACCGATTCTTCATACAAGACCCAAAAGGGATCTACCTTCTCTTAAAATACAAGACACTTAGTTATGTATAAAAACAATCATTATCAATGCAAGAAAGTACACACAAACTCGGTAGTGTTAATCTGTGTTTGGAAATTGAATGACAGGATAAACTTTCATGGGCTTAAAAAATCCTGTAACAGCATTTATTTCTCCAAATTATTATGCTAGCTCAATTTTATTTTTCTCTTCATTACCTTGTCTCATTGATTTCCCCAGAACATTTTCACTCCAGTTGCCCTGGAAGCACTCACTTGGGGGTGCCCTGGAAGCACTCACTTGGGGGTGGGGAGCACAATCCTTTAACAAGGAGAAGTAAGCTGTCTCAGGCAGGAGCCCAGCTTAATTTATTTTCTATTAATATATACACAATGCCTAACTTAACAAATAATTATTAATATATACATGGTGCCTAACTTAACAAATAATTATTAATATATACGCGGTGCCTACCTTTGCAAATAATTATTAATGTATACACAGTGCCTAACTTCACAAATAATTATTAATGTATACATGGCGCCTAACTTAACAAATAATTATTAATGTATACACGGTGCCTAACTTTACAAATAATTATTAATGTATACACAGTGCCTAACTTAAATAATTATGAATAATTATGGAAATGGCAGCAAAAAAGCAAAGAGGAAAGTAGAGTGAGAGTGAGACAATATTAGCTTTCCCCATGTTCCTTGCCTATAGTCCAGCTTCTAGTTCAACTTAGTGATACTTCCTTCGACTCTTCCTGTACATCCAAGCAATTTTTCAAAGTAAATATATTAACCTATTTCCTGCACTACCCTTTTCCTTCCATGCAGCAAGGAATGTGCCTGTGTTATTTTATATCTATGACTAACTCCTTGCTTGAGATTGAACTTTCCCTATCTTTCGTGATTGTTGCATTAAGTATTTGCCTGACTTTGATTACCTCTCTGGACACCTTCTTTATGTTACTGATTCTGTATTTTGTCATGTATAGATGAGTCAGTCCTGTCCTCATCTGGCTATCTGCTTCCACATTTCAGGCCTATGACTTAGAATAGTACCCCAGCTCAATCTTGTGCAGAAGGCAGTTCAGACACTGCCTAATTTTTACCAGCTTGCCCATCCTCCCTTTTGTTTGTAATAGCTACTGAGGAAAGCAGGGGTTTGAGATACTGGCTCTCGTGGGGGATATGGAACATCAATATCTCAGATTAGTGTAGATCATGACCACATCAGTTCATTTTTTTATTCTTTATTAAATCATAACTGCGTACATTAATGCTTCTATGGGGTACAATATACTGATTTGATATACCATGTGGAAAGCTTACATCTAACTGATTAATATAACCATCTCCTCACTTACTTTTTTGTTGTGGTAAGACATTTATGTTCTATTCTTAATAGTTTTGAAATATATCATTGCATTATGCACATTAGGTGAGGTCCCCCCAAATGCCCTGCCTCCTAACATCCTCCCCCCTCCCTCCACTTCCCTCCATCTTTCTGGAATGTGTAGGTGATTATATGTTGGTTTCATAGTAGTATTGAGCTCATTAGAAACTTTTTTTCCTATTCACAAATGTATTAACAAATTGTGGTACATGTACACCATGGAATACAATGCAGCCATAAAAAGGATGGAGACTTCCCATCTTTTATGTTTACCTGGATGGAGCTGGAACATATTCTTCTCAGTAAAGTGACCACATCATTTCTAACACTTGTGCAATTTTTAGCATTTTAATCATTGCATATTATTGGTTTTCTAAGTGACTTGTAGCTCTATAGTCATGTTATAATTAAAATATCTTTAGCGACATGAAATCATAAAAATGGTACATGACAATTTTTCCTTGATATCTAGGATTGTCTTGTTTGGGCATGTCAGTGAAAGTGGGGTCTCTGGGGCAGAGGAAATAGTATTTTTAAAGAACCTGTTGGCATATTGACACATGTATTGCACCATCATACACTATCACAACAATGTGTAAGATTGCCAGACACACTGTACCCATTCCTGGATAAGGAATGGATGTATATAGTTTTAAAATTAGTCATTTGTATTATAATATTGGGGTAATAAAAATCACTCTTTATAATAACCTTCTTGAAGAAGAGAAATCAAATGCTTCATTTATTTTAATATTATTAGGCACTCCCAATGTGTTAGTTATTTTTGTAGGTGCTAATGATACAATAGAAAGAAAAAAAACCGCATAATCCTTGTCATCTCTCAGTTATGTGCGATTGGAACATGGTCTGTTAAAAAGAAAAAAAAAAAACAGCACATCTGAGTCTTGAGTGAGTATTGAAAAGTTCAATGATTGTCCATACGCCAATCAAATTCCAGACATATAAGTAGATAGTATTTTACACCGAGAAGCATCTTGCTTGTTTGTGTGTTTGCTTTTAGCCACCTGGCTCTGAAGCCAGGACATTTGATGGCATCGTTTGGATGGCTCCCACATGGATGCCTTCTCTTCTGCGCTATTCTTTTTCTTGCTCGAGTCAAGGGCACCGAGCTGAGCCAGCGTGACCAGCTGAGCAATCAGACAGGTGGCTTCTCTGCTCCTTTGTGATGAGCGCCAGTGAAGAAAACAATACAGCTAGAGGTTTATTGCTTATGCCAGAGAACTCCCTGCAGGAAAACAGAATTATCCCAGTGAGACAATTAAATATATGTGAAAGGTTTTCCTCTGTAATTTCACATGTCAACCTTTAGAAAGCCTTATTTTTTACCAACTTTTTAATTCAACCTTTAGTTTCCCTAGCCAAACCAATCAGAAGGAAACATGCCAAGTGGCAGAAAATACAATAGAAATCGTAGCTAAAATAGTATTTGGCTTTGCACAGAATAGGATCCTTCATTTCAAGGGAAGATTCCTAGCGTAGCCTAGCATGAGAGGTCTTCTCTCACACCAAGTACTCTGCATATCTAATTACTGGCAACGATAAGAGACATGGACCCTCTGGTGGTTGCTATCCTGATCAACCAACAACAATCTCTACAGATTAAAACAAACAAAAAAAATTAAAATTATCACTTCCTTACAAATAGGCATTGGCCAGATATTTGACTCAAAAAATTTTAAGTGTTATTTTATTTATTCCACAAGAATGCAGCAAACTAACAATATTATTCTTATGTTTGGGATAAGGAAACTGAAGCTCCTAGATGTTAACTTATTTATTGACGATAACTCTTAAATTATCTAGCGGAACTCAGAATCAAAACTGGATTTTTCTGCTTCAAAGTCTCTGCATTTCAATACAGAGGTGTCCCTCAGGCTACAGGAGGGGGAAAGAAGTGTCTGAATATCCAGGTTGGCTGTAAAAGCACATGGCAAACTCAGCTAAAGTCACTTCAAACAATTTATACTTTGTATTTGTGGTCATGGGACCCATTAATGACAACTTAACGATGGTCTAACTAACAATCGTCCCAGCATCTTGAGATACACAAGGTTACTCCCAGGAAATGGACAACCCTGTAATAAAAGAGAAAAAGATGTAATGACATCTATAACTTTTTTTCTCTCATGGAAAAAAGGGGAATCCTTAACTTAATGTCTTACAAATATTTAATGATAGAATTTTTTCTGTCACCTTGCACATCTATATTCAAATTTTTATGCTATAAAATTACATTATACTATATTAACGGTCCCTCATTCTATATAGTGATTATTGGTTAACATTCAGGAGCTTTTATTTTCTGTTGAGCATGTTCTGAGTTTTCATTTTCTTCATCTAAGTTAAGTGATCAATAGTTTCTTATGAAACCGAACCTTTAGGACAACCTAATAATTCATCTATATATTATTCTATTTAACTCCTACATAATAGATATCTATGCATTGATTAATTCACACCATGCAAATACCAGCTCAGAGACAGTGGTTATAGTGGAATTTGGAAGACATATTTACTGGGGTTTGAGCCTCAATTTCCCCATTTACTAAGTGACTAACGTTTCCCTAAAACAACTTTTTCTCAGCTAGAAAGTACCCACTTTGTGAAACTCACAGAGAAATTGAAAAAGTGTAAGTGATGAAATAAATTGATAACGTGAAAAATAGTACTTTATTAGAGAAAAAAGATATTTAAAGACTAAATTATATAATTCTCTTAAAGTGGTTTCTGTGCCTTGATTATTTTTATAATTTTTCATTTTAAATTGACTCTTGGATGGATCATGAACAATTTAGGAATTAAAACTTGGACTCATGCACCCTTGTGTTCCCATCACCCAGGATGGATTGTCACATAGAATCAGCCTTTGTAAATGTTTGCTAAATGGATTTAGGAATGGGAAATTGTGTGACCTATTCACGGAAAAATAAAAATAAAAAATTATAATATGAATTGCTTTGTGGATTGTTTACTTCCCTATTGGGAAAAGTTGTGGCAATAAAAAGGATTTATTTGACTCGTCTATTGAGACCAATCTGATAATACTAATTCTTGACAATCTATTGATACATGGATTCCAAGGCCACGTTGTTTGCTCAGCCTCAGAGTAACAGTGATCCCCCGTGATTTTCTGCCAATGGCAGCTGTCCATTTCCGATAGAGTGATGTTGATATCTCCACATATAAGCAACACTTTACGATAAGGCAAAGCAATAATTCTTGAGGGAAAGACACAGGTGACCTCCATATTCTGCTTGGTTTTCTGCTAGTCCACCTTTCCAAATATAATTGATTTTTTTCTTCATTTTTTTCATGATAGCCACATTTTATCCTTATTATTTTTTATTTTTTTATTAAATCATAGCTGTGCATATTAATGCAATCATGGGGTACAATGTGCTGGTTTCATACACAATTTGAAATGTTTTCATCAAACTGTTTAACATAGCCTTCATGGCATTTTCTTAGTTATTGTGTTAAGACATTAATATTCAGGCAGTGCCTGTGGCTCAAGGAGTAGGGCACCAGACCCGTATTCCATAGGTGGTGAGTTCAAACCCAGCCCCAGCCCCCCAAAAAAACTTGCAAAAAAAAAAAAAGACATTTATAGTCTGTATTTAGTAAGTTTCACATATAACCTTCTAAGATGAAAAACATATGAGCAATTCAAGAAAATTGAGAAAGTCTTTTGACAAAATGTTGCTGAAACATTATGAATAAATCTTTCCTCTATCATAAATAACTAAAAAATCATACTAATATCAAATGAAACACAGATCAAGAGCTAAAACTAGCTTATTGAAGCAAACAGGGAAAGTTATCTATGCAAACTTGAAATTTACCAATATTTTATGGAAGACTTGGCTTTCACTATTCATTATAAATACAGAATTAAACATAAACTTGATCAAAATTAACAATTTTATTCTCAAAAATCACTGCTAACAAAATGAGTAGTCAGTCTGGAAAGATATCAATAATTCATACATATGATAATTTACCGTAAAACACAAAAAGCACCAACATTTAAATATTAAAAAGGCAAACTACCTATTTAAAAATATGGGCAACATATGTGAACAAAAATTTCATAAAGAAAGATATGACTTGGGACAATAAACATATGTAAGAGTTCTTTCTATCCTTATCATCAGGGAAATGTAAAGTTACACTGCTTTGTAATCACACTGCCCTCTCACAGGATGGACAAATATATATGTGTACATACTGGCAAAGTAAATGTGGCATCATGTGTGATAAATGGATTTTTAATACATTTCAGGCAGGTGTGCATAATTGCATAGCCACTTTGGAAAATGGTTAGCAGTTTCTTATTAAGTGAAAGAAATATCGAAACTTTTACTTTTAGATATAGGCACACAGAAGTATGTGCAAGTTTGATCTCAGCAGCTTTATTCATAACAGCCTATCAGTAGAAGCAAATCAAATATTCATCAAGAGAAGATCTGATAAAGATTGTTGTATATTTAACTACACAAGAAGACACTACTCACCCTTAAAACAAATGAAACCACTGACCCTTGGAATCACATAGGTGAATCTAAATATCATTACACGGAATAAAAAAGTCAGAGGTAAAAATGCAACACATGATAGTTTAGACAAGAATGTAACAAAACACATAGAACCTGGAGATATAAATAACAAGAGTGATCGCCTCTGGGTTCATGGAAGAGATTGTCTGGGAGGAAGCATGAGGGAAGTTTGGGATGTGAAAATATTTTGTTTTTGTGGTGGTATAGATTAAACAAACTATTCATGGCTTTGAAAACTCATTCATCTCTATACTGAAGATTCAGGCTTTTTAGTATGAGTTCATCTTATACCAGTTTAACAACAAAAAAGAACACAGATTTCCCTGCCAGAAATGTATACCTAACGCTATTTTTAATGAATGTATTACATGCTTCTCTGTGTGCTGTCTGAAATATTGCATACATTTGTGAAATGTTCTTTCCATGTTCCTTGGTATTTTGCAATTTCTTAGACTCACAGGTTCAATGGTTCCGTGTTCCAGTGAATGAATTTGGAGACAGGCACATCTGTGTATAATAGCTAAGTTCTGTCACTTCTCGTAGTATCAATTTGGACAAATTTCTTTTGATCTCTAGAATGTCATCTCCTCATCTAAAACATGGGATTTTAAATGGATTGTCATTAAGGACAAGATAAAAAATCAGGCTCAATAATGTATAGTATATTTTTATTAAGTCTGTGTGTCTGAAATTCACTAATAGTTTTACACATCCTACTTTAATCCTTGCAATATACATCTGGTGAGAAGTTATTTGCTTATAACTTCAAATAACAAAGCTAGCTTTTCCTCCATTGGGAGTTGAAATCCTGTCTGCTTTGTCAGTACTACTTTTTTCACTTTCTCCCATAATGGCTTAATGATGATGATGATGACAATGATCACATCACTATTTTAATTTCTCCCTAATGCTCATCTACAATCCTAGGCAGATGATCAACCTGACTCTAATTTAAGGTCTTCAGCTTCAAAGAGCTCACAAGTCTAAGGACATAGCCCTCATAGAACATCTCCAGTGTTTAAAATTAATAGTTTTATTCTGAACTAAAATATGAATAGAACCATCAGAGTTCAGGCACATCCCCCATGAGCCCGACTGACCTGGTCTACTCTCTTCAAAACATGACAATTCCTAAGGATAGATGATTCAGTCTTTTCTCTTCTCTTGAATTATGACAAGGAATTTACCAAGCATATTTCTAGCGTGATTCTGGGATTCAGCATGCATCCGCTCACAGCTGATAGCATCAAACATCTGGGCATTGTGCCCTTGACCACGTCCAGTGCTAACAACAGGCCAATTGAGCTTAACTTGGCTGAATCCTTAGTCTCACTGAGTGCCTCTAATTCTTAGGTGATTTTCAGGAGCCTCATGTCATTTTAGCCTCTTTCCCTTCATTTTACTTTTTCTTCTTTTATCCTAAGATCAAAAGGAGATTTCTGCTTCAGAAATTCAATTATGAGAAATACAAGAGATAATGGAAAGATTTGACTAATATACTATAACCATTTTTCTGCTTAAAGGGGAGCATTTAATATGAGCTTTTAATGGTGACTTTTAGCCACTTTTCTCTGTAACAGTTCAGATCTGACTAAAGACAGTGCGTGGTCAGTGCTGGAACCTCGGTAAGACTAATGAATCATTCATCTAAAAATGTAAGGATTGCCAAAAATATTCATAATCAAGACTACTATTTTAATGAAATATTTAAAGAAATAAAGTTATTGAATGAAGACAATGTGATGTAGATATCTATACATTGTTGATATCTATAAGAGAATATTTAACAAGCAGCTCTCCTTTAATGGAAATATCTCCTGTCTCAATCTTGCCAAGGTGGGATATATGGCTGTTAATTTAAAGGATGACTGGAAAACAGAAGTGGAGAATTCAGAGAGTGGGTGGTGTTACAGGAACAGAAATCTTCGTGTTGCTCCATGTCTGAGAGCTGAACCCCAAAAAGGAATATTAAGGAGAAGTTGGAGCTTCAAAGATTATCTCTAAGACCAGGAGAGTCAGTAGGTCAGAAGGAAGACTCTGTATTACAAAACTAAAAACATGGGTGTATCTTCAATGTCTATGAATATAATTTCAGAAGGGTGATTTGGAATATCAACTACTGTTAAAAACAACAAAAATAATGAACTTAGAAAATACAGTTTGAAAGAAAAGGTATCAACTAAATCTTGAGTTGATAGAACTGCTGTAGGAATTTTATTAAACCTATTTACAATATATATTTACAGTATTACTACAATAAACTGTGGCACATACAATACTATAGTTACATTTTTCATAGATATGTGTTTGATATGCTTCTCTTTTCTATGCTTGCTTATGTTGTTTAGTTTTACTTTAAAAATAGCTATCAATAATCTTGCTCCAATTCCTTGGCAGAATTCTCACATTTTCTCGGTGGTTGTCTATGTGACGAATCTTTCAGAATTCGTTTGTTGTTTGGAGTACCCTCTGGAGTCTTGACCTGTTCTTAACCTAGTGGGTCCCTGCCATCCTTGGCCTTCCCACCACCATCCTAGATTTCGGCTCCTATCCTGGTGTTTTATTATTGTTTCCTAAATGTTATATTAATAATTATTTTTTGGCAGTTTTTGGCCAGGGCCAGGTTCAAACCGGCCACCTCTGGTATATGGGGCTGGCGCCCTACTCCTTTCAGCCACAGGAACCACTCAATTTTTCTTTCTTAATTTCTTTACCCTTTTCAACACAATATATAGTGTAAAAAAGTTTGAAATTGATGGAAAGTAAATCCTTGTGACTATATGTTTTTCTTGATCTTCCAACTGCATTGATATTTTGATTGATACTTTTATACTAGAAATACGTTTCCTTCTGAATTTTTAAGACATTATTCAATTAACTTTCATTGTCTACTATTCCTGTTAAGAAAATTGATTCTATTCTGATACTTACTGTCATATTAATCATGGTTTTTTGCTCCTTTCTGGAAAAGTCTTGGATTGTGCCCATCAACTTTGTGTCTTGAAATTCTGTGATGATATACATTTAATTTCTTTTACTGTGCCCTTTCAACTCTTCAATTTGAAGCTTGTGGAATGTTTTACCTGTATTATTTTGTTGATTCTTAATTAGTTGTGTCAATTAGAGTTTGCAGGGGAAGACTCACTTAGTTTTTCTTTTGTAATGTTTGTTTTGTTTTCTGAAATATTTATCTTTAATCTTTATTGACAGTAGTTTTGTTGAAGTCAGATTACTAGATTGACAATTGTTTATCTATAATATTAGCAGATATATTTTTCCCTGAATTCTATCCTTAATTTTACTGATGAGAAAAAAAATATTTGTGATTCCATTCTTCAATTTGTTGAAGGAGTCTACCTTTGCTATCCATTTTTCCATTATTTTCTAAGGATATATGAATGCTTGCTTATTTTGTTTAGTTTTACTTTAAAAATAGCTATCAATACTCTTGCTCCAATTCCTTGGCAGAATTCTAACCTTTTCTTGGTGGTTGTCTATACATTGTCACTATGAAGTATGTATTTATAAACATAGCTCCCTTCCTGCAATAGGCATTAAAACCCCCAAACCCTGTTCCTAAGGCACACATCCAGAGACCGCCCAGAATCTTCTCTTTCTAATCAGTGCCTTGATTAATTCCTGGCCTCTAGAATTTCTTTCTTTTAATTGTAGCCATTTTTATCCATAGTATCTATTTATAGTCATTTCCATTTTTTAGTGTTTTTATTCTTCAGAGCCTTTCTTATCAATATGCCATATGGCTTGAAGTTGAACCTATTTTTCAATTTCTTAGATTCCACAGAAGCTTTTCTGCAACTTTGAAATTCTCACTAAACTCTTTTCTGAAAAGCCCACATATTCATATGTCCCATGCAACCAAACATCTGATTACATCTTGTTCCAAAGAATATTTGTATATTTAAGATCTTTTTTTGTTTCCTTTGCTACAAACAATCTAAAGTACTTTAAAGGAAGATGAGTCCTAACCCTAAATTCAATGTGACAATTGGGTAGTCTCATAGCAGGAGTCCTAGTTTCCTAATCAAGGGAATCTGCAAAGGCTGGGTAATTCTCAACTGAAAATAAAACTTTACATCAGACAGCAATTTCAGTTCATGAAACACATACATCCTCACACCAGGCTTTTGAGCTAGATTTCATCATTTCACTTTGTTTATTAAGCACCTAAGCCTCAGGGAGTTACAGGTGCACTGTCATGCAGTTTCAGTGAAGTAAAGGTAGGGATCAATTTCCTCCACCTAATACACGATCAGTGCTCCCAGTTCACGTTCCCTATGCCTTTTCCTTGCTTATGAATTGAGGCTTCTGTGAAATTCCAAGGGGGCAGTGAGTGTATGTGTAACTGTCATGTAAACCCAAGAGAACTATAGAACTGTGAAAAACAGGGATGGCAAAAGGCAGACTAGCAGAATTCCATCTCAGCAGAGAGAAACCGACTCTTCTACACATTGGTTAATGTCACAGTGGCTGTCTTGACCAGGTTACCCTGAAAGGATTTTCATAGACGGTCAAGTCTCTCAAGCCATCTGGTTCTGGAATACATTTTCTCAATCTCATCATTTCCTCAACAAAGAGCTTACCTTACTGGTTTATCGAAAAGAAAAAAGAAATGACTTGGTTTCATCTGTCCGTAGCTCTTTTGTTCCCCTGGCTAGATGTGTGTTTGTGCTGTCACTCTTGATACCTACAGGATTTTATAAATCTTTCTCCTTGGCTCTATGTTACCTTTGTTATGACTCTCCTTCTAGTGACATCTCTTCTGTGACAGTGAATGAGGGAATTGAGGTTATTAGCCAGCTCATTTCGGGTAGAAATATCTCCACAACACTTGACTGGGATAGCTGTAGAAGCCCTTTATTGTTGGAAAAGCAGAAGCCATTTAAAACTGAAGTGCAATCAGAGCCAACATACTTCAAAGCAAGTGTATTTACATATGGGCTAATTAAAGAAATAGTTAAAGAATTCACCATTGCAGATGGTGCACTGAAGAACATGTATATTTGGTTACGTCTCTCGTTCTCTCTCAATGTTAAATTGTATAATAAACACATCTTCATTTATAGAATGCTCTCAAGTTGTTATGGCAACTGGAATTAGGGTCAGGCATAGAATGCATTGTTACCGTAGTTCCCTAAGCCTGGAGGAATAGAGTTTTAACACCAGATATGAACTTTGAACATCATTTAAAAAGCAGAATTTTAATCTCAGTGTACGTGATTTCCTGCCTAAGTGCCCTCTTCGCAGACAAACTTCACTGCACCTTAAAATTTCAGTTTCTTCCCAATCAAGCTTGCTCGGCAAAAATCATCCAATAACAAGTAATTTCTTCTTAATTTGCATGAATCAAATTCACTTTTGCTATTTCCAGCAAGATTCCTTTACTTACTATTTATTTAGGTAAAACTGGAAGGATTGATTCAAACTCTGTTTAGTGATCTTTGATCTATTTCAGATTAATGTTTACAATGACAAAATGAATCTGATAAAACATGACTCCTTAGAAAACTATGACAATAAAGATACAGAACACAAGAGAAAGTTTTGGGAAAATAGAAACTATAAAGAGGTACCTGCATGTGCATCTTGTCTTTCCTTTCTTCATTAGAAAACATGGATTATGTATTTAGTATTAACCAATGTACACTAAAAAGATAGAATAATATTTTATATTTGTCCTCAGTGGCTTAGAGTTCATCCACAAGAAATTACTTTTTTAAAATTAATATACGTTCAGATAATTAACAGAAAAGAATATCTCTATGTTTAACCAGGAAGAGGCACCCTATTCTTCTTCTGAGGTTGGTCCTGCCATCTTGGCCTCAGCTCTCCTTCTAGCTGCCCTACATCGGGGGCACACAGGTCCCCTCTGGAGTTTGCTCATTCTTCATTGAAAGCTTCTCACTTGAAGCCCACAATAAGGTTCTCCAGCCTTCTGCCCCAGACCAATCTGTGACACCATAATTTGGGAAATCAGCAGAATCTTACTCAGACACATGGGCACACACAGGCAGAAGTGCAGGGGAGTCAACAAAATGAGGGGTGGCCCTTGAGCAGCAGGAGTCAGGAGAGGATAGCTAAATCATCCTTCCCTGCCTGGCAGAGTCACTCACTCCTGCTTCCTGATAGCTTCCTAAAATAAATTACATGTGTAACTAGACTGACTCACACTTAGCATGTAGCATCTGGGCTAAGGCAATTGGACTTATGTGTGAAAGTAGAAGGTGGTACCCAGGAAGGATCCTGTAACTGGACCAACTGGATCAATCACCAGTGAGACAGCGAAAAGATTCTCTTAGTTGTTAATAAGAAAAGTGGTTATAACCCCAACTCGCACATTTTATCATTGCCATTATGAAGATTCTCATTTGTGGCAGAACTGGAATGTGCTTCAGGAGGAAGAGGGTGGAGTTACATTGAGTCATAGTTCCAACTTTTAAACCACTTAAGGCTTGATTGTCAGCTTGAGTGCACTCCTTTGGAATCCTAGCTAACAGACCATGAAAATCTGGAGTTAGGTAATCATCGTCTTTGTGCATTTTGTAAGATTACAGGGTCTATGAGGAGCCATGTAAAGATAGCAATTTTCATAAAAAAGAAGTTAAATTTTTGCCACCCATCTAGCAAGTAACCCAGAGAAGCTGAAGCTCTTGCCAAGAGTGTATAAAGAGTTAAAATGGGTAGTCATGGGGAAATAGTGAATTCCAATTATAGTCTTCATCAGTGGAGACTGCATCCCGCTTTATTAACTTGCCTATATTAGGATTTTACACATGTGTAGCTGCCTCCACATTGACAAGTCATATACATATTACATGACGTATTACAGCAGGACACGCAGGAGAGAGGCAGGGTGGACTCCATTATAAACATCCAGGTTCAGTTCAGTGCCTGTGGCTCAACAGGCTAAGGCGCCAGCCACGTACACCTGAGCTGGCGGGTTCGAATCCAGCCTGGGCCCGCCAAACAACAATGACGACTGCAACCAAAATGACCAGGCGTTGTGGCGGGCGCTTGTAGTCCCAGCTACTTGGGAGGCAGAGACAGGAGACTCGCTTGAGCCCAGGAATTGGAGGTTGCTGTGAGCTGTGATGTCACAGCACTCTATCCAGGGTGACAGCTTGAGGCTCTGTCTCAAAAAACAAAAAACAAAAAACATCCAGGTTCTACTTCATGTCCTCATCTTGGCCTGCAGTCCTTCCATCGGAGGCTAGAGAAAGGGGTTCTGTACAGTCATTGGACCATATAACACTGACGCTGATGCATCTCAAGCCCATTCCTCACATTTTTGTGTATTTCTGAAACCTTCTCTGCCATCACAGCGTGAGCATCAGTGCCGATACACTTAGCATGAATTTATATACAGGCAAGAAGTGCAGAGACATTAATGGCCCCAGAGGAAATGCTCATCAAGAGGGAACATATTCTTCTTAGCAAAGTATCTCAAGAATGGAAGAAAAAGTATCCAATGTACTCAGCCCTAATATGAAGCTAATTTATAGCTTTCATATGAAGGCTAAAACCCAATTATAGCACAAGAATATGGGGAAAAGGG
>CAUYON010196410.1:0-21851 GCA_963573935.1 Arctocebus calabarensis
CTGGTCCGGCCCTGGGCCACACGCTCCTGGATGGCTGCTCGGAAGGGGGCCACCCCAGTGCCAGGCCCCACCATGACTACAGGTGTGTCCGGTGTCTCTGGGAAGACCAGGCCGCCAGGCCGCACCCACAAGGGTACCCGGACAGGTCCTATTGCAGGGGGACATGGCATGAAGAGGCTTGAAAGGTCATGGTTGTGGGGATGGGAGCCCTGGGCTGCACCTCCCCTGGGAGTAGGGTCACCTTGCCCAGGGTCCAGGGATGCCAGCCAGGAGGAGCAGAGACCATGGCGGGGCTCCTTGAGGCGGGTCTGGTATTGCACCACAGCCATGAGGATCTGCAGTCGTGAGGGGTGAGCCTGGGGGAGGGGAGGGCCGTGGGGACAGGACTGTGGGCACCCTGCTTATTGCCCAGGCCACCTGGTCAGAGGACAACCCCTGCCTCCAATTCCCAGGACCTCAGTCCCAGTTTTCCTAAGGCCAGTACTCAGCTCTGCCCACCAGTCCCCTTACCAGCAGAGAAGAGGCAATGGAGAAGGCTCGTGGTCGGATTGGGGGGATGAGGTCCAGCAGGTAGTCTGGTGGGATGGTGCCAGCTGTATGTGGGAAGTCACAGAGCACCTGAGGAGAGAGTCTCAGCATGGCCACAGTGTGACCAGGAGTCAGGGCCTGGTGCCCACTTGGCTGCCCACCTCACCTCCAGGATGGTTCTGCGAGGCCGGCTACAGTACTCATAGAGCTCCTCCTGGCCCTGGGGAGACCCCAATTCCAGCAGCTTCTCCCTTTCTAACTCATGGATAGAGAGACAGGCCAGGAGCTCAAAGAAGGAGCGGCGAGGCACACTGGTGATGTCCAGGTACTGGGACACGAGATGCCAGACGGAGCAGGGCTGGGGCAACCTCGAGGGGCAGGGGACACCTGTAACAGTGAGTGGGAGACACCCAGGGACTTGGACTGGGCCCTTAGGGGGGTTCTGAGGGCATGAGAAAGGGCAGATGGCCAGGGCTCACCTGACTCCCGTGGCTGCAGCAAGAAGCTCTGGTTGGGGTTTAGGCCCAGCACCTGGCAGAATTGCTGGACGTGGGCAGCTGAGTTTGAGGGCTGAATCAGCACCACATCACCCGCCACAAAGCTGTGAAAAAGGATGCAGGGGCTCAGGGGGGACTACAGGGAGGGCGTAAGGTCCTCAAGACGGAAGCCATCTTCTCTGCAGCCTGGTCCCAGCCTACTCCCTGAAAGCCACCTTCCACCCAGCTTTGGCAGACCCTCTGAAACCCAGGTCCCACAGGCCATCCTCACCCTGCCCTCCTTGGCTTCCTAGGGCACCTCCACACCCTGTTGGACCTACAAGAACCCCCTGCCAGCTTGGCATTTGGGCTGTGCTCGGGGCCTCACCTGATCCCGGAGCCTGTCATGTCGAACTCAATCAGCCGAACATCCTGGAAGTGCAAGGGCCCAGTGACCCTCTGATTGGAGACCATGGGTGCGAGGAAAGGCTGCAACTCTGATGGTGGACCTTGGGAGTCTGGACTGGCCACCCTCTGCTCCTCAGAACATGTGCTAGAAGCCTCTTGAAGAAAGTGCAGGGTGAACTTGGAGGGCAGGCTGCAGGGAGGGTGTCGCATGTCAGACCAGGGACTCCCCTCTCCAGGGGCCCACACCTTGGAGGGGCCCAGGGCGAGGTCCCCAACGCTAGGCTGGGTCTGCTGCACTGTTATGGGCTGATCCAAGGCTATACTTACGGGACTCCAGCAGGGATTATAGTGAGGCCCTGAGGCACTGGGTAGAGCTCCAGCACTCTCACCCACAAGTCTTGTAGCCAAGGGTCAATAGCAGCATCTGGCCTAGGAGGGAGTAGGCCAGGCCTGAGCAGACCTGCTTCCTGCAGGGCAGAGCCATGGAGGCACCACCTGCCTGCACACTCACCCCAGCTCATGCCGGTCATCTCCCAGGCAGGGCAGCAGGAGGGCACTGCCCCCAAGCTGCAGCAGTCGACGGTGCAGCTTCTTAGCCACAAAGTTGTACCTGTAGAGAGTGAGGCCGGGCTTGGCCTACCACATGGGCCAGAGCAGAGCCTGGGCAGGCCCTCTATGGGCACGGACATTCCATGCTGGGTGCAGCCTAGGAGCGGCAGAGGCACTGCACGCCAGAGGCCTCCAAGATCAGGGTGGCCACCACAGCCCTGAACAGCAAGTCTGTTGCTTGCTCATGGGGCATAAGCGTGCGCCGGGGAGGTATGTGGTCTTAGGGTCCACGGACAGGAACTAGAGGGGATGAGTGACCAAGCATCTTCCGGGGGAGAGGGGTCAGCTGTTTCTCACTTTGGCTTATAAAGGTGCAATTGGATCCTTGTAACATTCATTTCCCAGGGAATGGTATCAGTAGCTGGGACTCCCACCCTCTCACCTACCTTCCTGCCCATGCACACCACCAACATGAACAAGTATCTCATCATACAGAACCAAATCTGGAGCAGAAATGTGTAATGTTGCCACACCTCTCTCCATTTTCTGCCCTTGCATCTGCAGTGATTGAGAACCCCACCATACACATAGCTTTTGCCATGCAGTGCTCAGCAGTCCCTATTTCAACAGTCAGGCAGTTTTCAACATTTTGATGTCTTAAGATGCCATGTATACCCTTGAATGAAAACCTCTTATTTCCTCAGGAAACCGTGCAAAGCAACACCACTCCTGCTGAAGGTGCAAATGTGTGCTGTGCAAATGTTGACAGAGAAAACCCAGAGGTGGCCCCACTGAGGGGCCACTCCTCTAGGCATAGCTTGAGTACATGCTGTATCCTTCTCCATGGGCACCCTGAGTCACAAATATCTCACTCTATGTACTTTTATAAAAGTGGGGTCCCCAACAGTGCCAGGTAGGTCTTGACTTTTGTCAAGGGTTGTGGTGACACCCCTGGTCTAGCTGTGGTACTTTGCTGCCCTGCCCACTTCCAATCTGTGCTCCACACACACGCAGCCTGGGTGGTCATGGAGGAATGTCTATGGTGAGAATGTAAAGTCAGTGCCACTCAGGGGCCATCTGGCCTGTAGAGGCCAACCTGAGGCTGGGCACACCTCTTGTTTGACCTTAAACACTCTCCCTGTTCTGGTCCAAGTGCTGGCCAACACATCTGCCCTGTCTGCTACTCACTTGGCATATGAGGAGTCCCCAAGGCCCAGGACAGCAAAGTCCATCTGACAAAGGGAAGTGGAGGGCAGGCTCTTCCGGAATATAAATCTCCAAAAGTTCTGCAAGCAGAGGACCCGAGTCAGCACATCAGAAAGCGCGTTAGAGGGTTAGCCATTCAGTGAGATAGCAAGTCAGTGGGTTAGTGCATTAGTGAGTTAGTGAATCAGCGAGTTAGGTCGGCAAGTTAGTGAGTTATCGCGTCATCATGTGAGTGGGTCAGGTTAGCAAGTCAGCGGGTCAGTGCTCCTGACTCTGCTGGGGGGGCTCTCAGAGAAGGCAGAAAACAGAAAATGTCTGACCTAAAGGCTGAAGAGGGGGAAGGGAGGGCTGGCCCAGGGCCTGGTAAGACCAGGGCCCTCCCCTACCCCACAAGAGGCCTGACAGCCCTGCACTCCAGGCCTGTGCAGTCCCTCCCCAGTGTGCCAAGGCCTCCTGCTCCTTGAGAGGTTTGTCATTAAAATGACAGCAGAACCTTTTTAATTCTATTACAATGGCAAGAAATTTAGGAAAATACAAAGTCACAAAGGAGAAGAAAGATACCCCCAAAGCCATTACCATGCACAGGTGCTGGGAGGTGACTCCTTTAGGGAGGTGTGGCCATGGTACAGAAGCTGGTAAAGGGTGCCCATCCAGGACTCCCCTCAGAGCGCTGAGACATCACTTTCCTCTCCTGCACAACTCCCCTCCCTGTTGTGCTGAGCTGTGCCTGGACCCCCTCTCCTCCCTTGCTCTGGACTTGATCTCTGGTGTCCTCCTTACCCATGGGGAACCTTGCCCCCACCTATCACTCCCCAGGCTCCCTCTGCTCTAGTGGGCCTGTCCTCCTCAGCTGGGTCCAAATGACCAAAACCACCCGGTTCACACCTGCCTCTGCAATGGCTTCCCTGATGGGCAGAGGCCTGTCTTCTCGTTACCTTCTCCTTGACCTTAACCCCCTCAGCACCATCCTCTATGCATTCAGGCTTCATTTCCTAACCACCACCCTTTCTGTGGACAAGCACACAGGCAACAGCAGAGCCCCTAGACCTCTCTGTGGGTGAAGAGACCCTAGCCCCATCAGGTGCATAACTCTGTCCACTTGCTCTGGACCACCCCTCATCTTCTCAAGGATCACACCGTGAGAGCAAAGATGCTCTGCCTCTTGTCTACTCAGCCCCTCTCTAGCATGTTCTTAGTGCCACGCCCTCTCTCTTCTGTTGCTTTTGGTGAACTTCTTCCCAAGAAAAGGGCTCAGAAGGTAATTTCCATGACCTTGTTTGAAGACAACCTGACTGTCCCCTCACAGGGGATTGGCAATATGAATGGAAAAGCATCCTCCCTCAGAAGCTGAAGCTTTGCTCTGGGTTGTTCTAGCCTGGCATACTGCCGACAGGCCAGAGCTACCTGCCTCAGCAGTGTGTGGGGTACTCCCATTGTCCCCATCAGCTCAAACTTACAATGATGCTCCTTGGTGGGAACCTATTCCTTCTCAGCAGGGCCCTTCTGGCACGTGGTGGCCACTCTCATGCTGAAGACTTTAGTTCAGGGACATTTTATTTTCCCTCTTTTGGGGGGCGGGGGGGAAGGACAGAGTCTCATTTGTCACCCTCGTTAGAGTGCCCTGGTGTCATAGGTCACAGCAACCTCAAACTCTTGGGGTCAAGCGATTCTCTTGCCTCAGCCTCCTGAGTAGCTGGGACTACAGGCACCTGCCACAAAGCCCAGCTATTTTTAGAGGCAAGGTCTCACTGTTGTTCAGACTGGTCTCAAACCAATGAGCACAAGCTATTCACCCGCCTCGGCCTTTCAGAGTGTTAGGATTACAGGCATGAGCCAGCACACCCAGCCCTTACTTTTCTTGGTAATTTCCTCCCCAATATCTTTTGTCATCCTAAACTACTGGAATAGTCTTTAGATTTTGATATTTTTCTGCCATTTTCTATCTTGGTTACACTTTCTGGGAGGATTTCCCAATTTATCTTCCAATCTTTTAAAGTTTTTCATGTCCAGTTTTTAACTGCTCCTGAACCTACTGCTTTGTCCTGCCTTGGGGCACTGGTCTTATCACACTGTCACATGGAGACTGTGTCCTCTACGGAGAATCACAGCTGGTCTGGCTCCAGCTTGTCTCTAGTCTCTGAGTTCTGCTTGAGTTTCTCTTGGTCTCTTGTCTTTCACTGGGGCCCTTCCTCAGGTGTGTGATCTTTGTGGTCTATTTGTACTGGCGAAACTAAAGGAAAACCTTGGGAACAAGCCTGTCACCTAGCAGGTTTTTCCACCAGGAGATGGGGCAGGGGCCTTGACCTTTTATTGTGGACCTGTTTCTTCAGAGAAGACCCCTCCCATCGGCTGCCTGGGGAAACATGCCTCACTTGCAGCCTAAGCGAGGATCCCAGCAAGGAGACAGAGTCTTCCAATTTATAGCAGGGATGGCCACTGAGGAGCCTCACCCTGTCCCTGGGCCCAGGGTCTGCAACCTCTAAGGAGCCCCAGTCCCTACTGTGGGGCCCCTACTCATAGTCTTTTCTGTGGGACACTCATCCCTCAGACTCTCCCTTTGTCAACCCAAGTCCCAGCAGACTGTGCCCTCCTTCGTGCCCATGGCTGCCTAACTGTCCAGTCCAGCTCAGATGCGAGGGACGCCTTCAGTCCCATTCCTCTCCCACACCCCAGGTCCTCAATATCCCTTCACTTGCTTCCTGCCTGTGATCCCCTCTGCCATGTTCCTTGTTGAGACCCCCACCTGCACTTGGGTTATCCAGCTCTGTCCTCATTTAGACCTCCACCTCCTTCCCCCAAGTCTTTCCCCAACTAGCATTTAAACATGCTGATGCCTTCCATTTTATAAACACATTCTTTTTAACTTCTTAGCCCTTTTACAGCCAGATGTTTGTTTGAAAGGTTCAAACATTTTTTTTTTTTGTAGAGACAGAGTCTCACTCTATCACCCTCGGTAGAGTGCCGTAGAGTCACAGCTCACAGCAACCTCCAGTTCTTGGGCTTAGGTGATTCTCTTAACTCGGCCTCCCGAGTAGCTGGGACTACAGGTGCCCGCCACAACGCCTGGCTATTTTTTGATGCAGTTCAGCCAGGTTTGAACGGTTTGAACCCGCAGCCCTTGGTATATGGGGCTGGCACCCTACTCGCTGAGCCACAGGCGCCGCCCTTTTTTTTTTTTTTAAACAAAACCTCACTCTGTCACCTTGGGTAGAGTGCTATGGCATCATAGCTCACAGTAACCCCAAACTCCTGAGCTCAAGGAATCCTCTTGCCTCAGCTTCCCCAGTAGCTGGGACTAGACACCTGCCACAACACCTGGCTAGTTTTTCTATTTTTAGTAAAGGTCTCACTCTTGGTCAGGCTGAACTCAAACTCCTGAGCTCCAGCAATCCGCCCTACCTCAGCCTTCCAGGATTATTAGGTGTGAACCACCGCACCCAGGCTAAAAGGCTCATTCTTAAAAGATTCTCTCCACTCACTCACTTATTTGCAGATTTCCTGTAATCTGATGTTTCTCCACTCATCTACGTATTTGCAGATTTCCTATAATCTGAAGTCTCTCCTTAAGAGTCACTTAAACTGTTCTCCCTGACAATGTGAACAATCCTTTTGCAGAAAAATCCCACTGATGCCTGTCAGGCCTTATCTGAGTTCTGCACAGCACTGAACACTGCAGCCCTTCTTGGAACACCCACTTCCCTGCCCTTTACCTGGGGGGTGGTGCACTCCCTCTTTGAACTTCTGGTCTACTTTCCTGCTCTTCTATACCCTCACTTTTAGTGCAGCCTGTTCTCAGGTGAAGGAAGAGCTTCCTTTCCTCACACTAAATCATTGTGGCCACTTCTACATCTACCTGTACCCCAGGGTTCTCCTCGGGGCTCCAGACGTGCTGTACACCTCCACCTGGATGTCTCTAGGTATGCTGCCTCCCCACGCCCCTTTTCATGTTCTATTTCTGTGGCTGGACATACTATCCATCCTAGTTCCAGAGTCCAAATCTTTGTCTTGGTTTTTGCCTTCTTTCTCATCTACCAGACATATTCAATGACATGTCCTGTTGGCTCCCCCTTCCTGACGTCTCCGGGATGTGTCCATCTCTATCTTCTGCCATCACAGTCTCTCAGTCCACCAGCATCTCTTGCTGTCATTCTTGCTCTCCTGCAACCTGTGCTCCCCGCAGACAAGTGTTGGTCTTACTAGAATATGAATGTGACTCGTGTCATCCCCACCACCCATTTCCACACTGCTTCATTGCAAGCCTATCTGCCTTACTGCGGAATGGGCCTGAGTTCCTGCTTCTCTTCTCCTTCCTTCTTGCCCTTAATGCACTCCTTGGCTCAGTTATCCTGAACTACTTTCTTCTCTGCATAGCCTGCTCCTTCTTTCCTGGTGCTTGAGTAACCCCTACTTATCCTTCAGGACTCAGCCTACACTGTCTCCTTCCAGAAAGCTCTGCCTGAGCCCCCAGGCTGGACTAGATAATGCTCCCATAAGACCCAGCACCTTTCCAATAGCAGGTATTTATTGGTATTGTAATTCTCATTAAATCTGTTGTGCCTGCAAGAGTGAGGTGAGGGGAGAAATGTGGCTACGGGGTTCATAGTTGGATCCCCAGCAGACCATGCCAGGAATATATGTGCACAGAAGATTTTGAAAGAAATAAGAAGTATTCTCCAAAGGTCACACAATCTAGAGATATACACAAGACTCAGACCAGATTCATATATAGCCCTGGAAAAGCACAAAAGGTTAAAATGGAGAAAAAGGCTATTTGGTGGCTATTTAGAGTTTATTAGAGAGGACAACCAGAGCCCCCAGAGAGATCCTCTCAAATCTGCCTCTAACTTTCAGATATAGGCGGGCAAACAATTTATTGTGCTTCTTGGACTCTTCAGGCAACGAACATGGAGTGAGGGTCGAGGACAGGGACAGGGATCTGAGAAGCCACATCAGGCCAGCCTTACCTTCATGTTGTCAGGGGGGTCTCCTTGGCCTGTAGTTGCACAAACAAATATCACCAGGGGCTCGTTAATCAGATTCACCTTAACAAAAAGACACACATGTAAGACCTCGACCTGTAATGACCCGGCATCCGCCCTGAAAACTCGTCCCCTCTTCTTAGCTCAAGCTGATAGGGCAGAGGGCCTTATGTGAGCGCCACAGCGACCAGCTTGCCTTCTTTCAGGCTCCAACTTCCTCCAGGTGCTAAACTGAGCCACCCTTCCCAAGCTCCTCCTTCCCCTAAATCCGCTGTAAGGGAAGGGCCCCTGTGAGAGAGAAAACGAGGGAGGCCTTTCGAGTTGAAGACCCTGAAGGGCGGGCAAGACAGGCCTGCGGGCATCTGTCTCCCCGCCGAGGCTCTCGGAGCCCTCACCACCGGGTAGGAGTCCAGGGCCTGCACCCGGCAGGTGAGGCGCCGGCGCCGGGCCTCGCGACCCAGCCTCTCCGACACATCCTGAGCAGTGCCTGTCTGGCTGCCGTAGAGCACCAGAAGCTGCGGGATCGGCATCCAAGGTAGCCCTGCGGATCGCTGCACCTAGACTGAGAACCCGGAAGACAGCGCCCGTGGGCCGAAGGGTAGGGACGTTCCACTTCCGGCGACGACCGGAAGTGACGCTCCTAGGATGCGCCCGGCGGGGCATGGCGTCTGAGTTCGGAGTCCAGAGGCGTTCGGCCTGTGTTGACTTTTCGGGCCTGGGCCGGGGGATCGACCCGGCCACTCGCCTCTCGCCGAGGGCCGTGGCGGATGGTGCCTTTAGCCACCTCTCGCTCACAGCGGCGGCGGCCGGTTCTGACGAGGCCCGCGGGGAAAGAAGGCTCAGTCCTGCGGGAGGCTTGCTCGGTTGGGCCCTGGCCCGCGCTCAACCGGTGCGATGCTCTTCTCGCTCCGGGAGCTGGTGCAGTGGCTGGGTTTCGCCACCTTCGAGATATTCGTGCACCTGTTGGCCCTGTTGGTGTTCTCCGTGCTGCTTGCACTGCGTGTGGACGGCCTGGCCCCGGGCCTCTCCTGGTGGAATGTGTTCGTGCCCTTCTTCGCAGCGGATGGGCTCAGCACCTACTTCACCACGATCGTGTCCGTGCGCCTCTTCCAGGATGGAGAGAAGAGGCTGGCGGTGCTCCGTCTCTTCTGGATCCTCACGGTCCTTAGCCTCAAGTTCGTCTTCGAGATGCTATTGTGCCAGAAGCTGGTGGAGCAGACTCGAGAACTCTGGTTCGGCCTGATTACATCTCCAGTCTTCATTCTCCTGCAGCTGCTCATGATCCGCGCCTGTCGAGTCAACTAGCCTTTCCAAAGTGCGAGAGAGGGAACGTTGGATAGCTATAGTGCTGGACCTCTAACTGAGGCCCTATACTTGCGCTACATCAGAGGAGAGGTCTTGGTCTGAAGGCAACGCCTGCTTGCTCCCAGCTGAGCACCGCATTTCCTCTATAGCAATCATGTCTGAAATTGTTTACCCAGTATGGCTAAAAAAAAAACCCAGCCTTAATCTTCAAAATGTATTTCTTGTTATTTCATGCTTTGAGTAGGTAAATTGAGATCCCTAGAAGGGACTCAGGCCAGACATTTCTGAACTCCTCTGACATTTGGAAACTGAATATGAGTAAAATGCCCTGATGGGCTCTGGGTATTTTCCCTAGATCCTGGGAAAGTACTCTAGTATAAAGCCTGCAAATCTGGAGTCAAGGATTTCCTCCAGCAGCAGGACTGTCTTAAGACCTCACTGTTCCATCTATCCAGATCAGATTTCATTAGTTATCTTTGTTAGATAGATCTAAAAAGTGTAAATGAGTCTGTATCTCCTCCTCTGTGCTTCATTCATTCATGGTCCTTCATTCCAGCCTAGTGTTAGTTAGAAAAATGTTGAATAAGAACGTGATTTTAGGGCCCTATCTGGTTATCTGTCATCTAAGAAAGAATTTGGCTGTCCAGGTGCTGTTTGGCTTCCTATCCAAGCAAAGACTGCAGTTTCACAGAGTTTTTGGTTTGTTTTTTTTTTTGTAGAGACAGTCTCACTTTGTCGACCTCGGTAGAGTGCCATGGCGTCACACAGCTCACAGCAACCTCCAACTCCTGGGCTTAGGCGATTCTCTTGCCTCAGCCTAGTTTTACAGAGTTTTTCACCACCTTGTGGCTGGCACTATTAGCACACCTAAGACAGATTTTAGGTTTCCCTAAGGTGTTTTATGTTCATAGCATTGACATCCACAAATGGGAAGCTTGTGAGTTGCCCAGCTTTGTTGGCCTGAGGTCTTTGGTTTAATGCTGGTCAGGTGCCAAATGAGAACATTTGCTGGGATGAAAATAAAATAAGAGAATGTTTTCCTGAAATGAACAGTGGTTACCTGTATCTTTCAAGGGTTAAGAAATATGAACACACAGATTCTCCTCACTATATGATGTAACTGGTTGCAGCCTTGAGATTGTAGATGGACTGCAAAGTATTTGCCAGAGTTTAGTGAGTGTAGCAGTGGGGGCGACTTCTTCAGGAGAATCCCTGCTTCCTTCTTTAGTAGGTAGGTAACTTGCCCCTGCCCCCATGTAAAGACAACAGTCTGGGCCCATGTTGAAGACCTGCAGAATAGTTTGTGTGACACCAGCGGCCTTGTCTTGCATTTGTGTGGTCTTTGTGGGTATCCTTGGGATGAGGGATGGGCAGAGATCAGCAAATGCCCTGTGGCCTGTTTTTTTATGGCCCATAAACGGAGGATGGTTTTTACTTTTTTTTTTTTTAGAGATAGGGTCTTACTTTGTTGCCCTCGGTAGAGTGCCATGGAGTCACAGCTTACAGCAACCTCCAGCTCTTGGGCTTAGGCGATACTCTTGCCTCAGCCTCCTGAGTAGCTGAGACTGCAGGCACCCGCCACAATGCCTGGCTAGGTTTTTACATTTTTAAATGGTTAAAAACAAGAATGATGACAGAGTGACTATGACTCATAGAGCACAAAGTTCTCAATCTCAGCATTCTTGGCCTTTTGGGCTAGATCACTTTTTATTGTGGGTATGGTAGGAGGGGGAACTGCCTGAGGATGTAGGATGTTTAGCAGTGCCTCTGGCTTCTACTCACCAGATGCCAGAAGTACCCTTCACTTGTGATAACCAAAAGTTTATCTAGATGTTTCCAAGTTCCTTGGGGCACAAACTTGTCCCTAGCAAGAATGAATGGGCTAAAATATTTACTATCTGGCCCTTTACAGAACAGGTTTGCTGACTTCTGCTCTACTGAAGCAGCTTGGTTAACGGTGTGAGGTTTGTGACCTCTTCGCCTGGGATGGATGCTTAGTCATATAAACCATTGAGATACTCGAATTGGAGATGGCTTGCCTGGGTTTTCCCACAGCTACAAAAACGTCTACCCAGGACTAGCATTAACTCTTGTCAAAGATACAAGCTGAATGCTAGGAATGAGTTTCCTTGTAATGCTATTTTTAGATTTAATGTTTTGTGTGTTCTTTAGTTTTATTTGGTTGTTCAGAACTGGGCAGTCCCATTGGTAAGTCCCTATAGGAAGGTGATTTGAGGAGGACCCAAGGGGAGGAGGTGCTTGGCTTTTCCAAGTCTGAAATGCAAAGTTTCTTTTCTCCAGCTTAATAGAATGTTGAAGAGAGCAAGGCAGAGTTAAGATAGTGGCTGCTGCAGACTGCCATGGTACCTATAAACTAAGAAGGGTACCCTCCCACCCTAGCCAAAACCTACTCAGGGTTTTTGCAGAGACCCAGGTCCCTGTTTCTATAGCCCTGTTTTTGAAAGGTAAAGGGTGTCAGAGGCAGTGTCATTACTAAGCGGGCTGCTGATTGCATAGTAGTTGATAAAAATACAGTGGTGTCGGTTTCAGTGTACCCCAATTCCCCCTTCTCACCATGGTACCAAGCATTCTCCTTACTGTCTCCCTCCTGTAGGGTACATTGCAGCTCCCTTTAGGGAGGATACTTTGGGCTTCTTCAAGTCTTGTCAGCTGGAAGGCTGTAGCCTCCTACCCAGTCTTGAAATGGCGTACAAGGAGTTCAAAAATGCAAGAGGAGCAGCCATAACGTTGCAATAGAGTGGAAGATGGATCACATGGCCTGGCTATCTGGGATCTTCCCTCACCCTGGCTTTTGTAGCTCGTCATTGAAGAGCCCTGGTGAGCTTGCTCTTGTGAGGAGGAAGGCCTCTTCTTCTGTGCTCCCCTTGTAGATTTGGACGATGCTTAGTGGGACCACGGAAGGCAAGATGTAAGGTAAAGTTCTCACACTTAGAGCAACAGAATCTGGTTTGCGAGCCTATAGAAACTAGGGGTTCCCTGAGAAACTGATTCCTTAGGGTTGGGCGGAGCTCCAGAATTGGCATTTCTCTCGCCTGACGTCGGAAGACCCCAAGTGGGAGCAAGGCCTGGGCTGGGAGGCCGGCGTCTAGCCTTTGCCCTGTCCACTGGAGGAGGGACAGCCCCTCCCTGGACCACGATCTTAGCAGAGGAAACAGGTAGGCTGGGTGCTGACATGAAGAGGAAGTCCCAAATCTGGCCAAGGTCACTGGGGCGTAGAGCCCATTGGCAGAGTTGAGGCTGCGAGCCAGTACCCGTCCAACCCTCTAGCCCCCTATCCGCCCCGCCTGCAGCTCGGACCAGAGCGTCGCTGCCGGGAGCTCAAAGGCGGAAGTGGGGGCCACCAATGAGCGGCAGCAGACGCCGGGGCAAGTCTGCGGGGCCTTCCCCAATGGGGGCTGGCTCAGGTAAGACGTTATTCAATAAGGCTCTCTAGGAGGCGGGTCAAAGCTAGCGCTCTCCAGTCCGCGGGCCAGTTAAAGGCCCGCCCATCTGCTTTGCCATAGGTGGGGCGGCATGCGCGGGGCGGGTCCGAAGCGCCTCGCCCAATGGGCGGTGGCCCTCGGGAGGCGTGGCCGCGGCACGAAGGCCGGTGGCCGGCGGCCGGCGGCGCGCCTCAGTCCAGGCTCTGCTGGGTGGTGGCCTCCCGCGCAGTGCGCCGTCCGCGGCCGCGTCCGCAGCATGGCCGGTCTGGGGCGGCCCGGTTCGGGGCCGCGCACTGCGCTGCCGGCTTGGAAGCGCGAGGTCCTGGAGCGCAAGCGAGCCAAGCTGGCTGCGTTGGGCGGCGGAGCGGCGGAGCCCGCAGGTGCGGCCGAGCGGTGCGTGCTGGCCGACAGCCTGGGTCCGCTGCGCGAGAACCCCTTCATGCGGCTCGAGTCCGAGCGGCGGCGCAGTGCTGCGGGGGCGCGGCAGCTGCTGGAGCGCTACCGCCACGTGCCGGGCGTGCGCACCATCCGCGCGGACAACATCCTCATCATCGAGGCCGCTGTGCCGCCCACCGCGCCTCCCGCTGGGGCCGCCCGCATCCGCGCTTCCGAGGTGCTGGTGTACGAAGCACCGCCGCCTCCCGGCCGCGTCAGCCGCCTGCTCGAGAAGTTCGACTCGCCGGCCGTGCCGCGCCTCCGCGGGAGTCCCGAACGCCCGCGCCCCCCGCCGCCGCCTCGGCCGCCGCCCACTGACCCGCCCGCGCTCGCCGGGCCGCGCGTGGGCGAGCGCGCTGCCCATTTCGAGGCAGTGCGCCGCGGCGGCGGGACCGGCCCCGGGGCCTGGCGCAGCGAGTTCCTACAGAAGACCGGCAGCAACTCCTTCACCGTTCATCCCCGGGGCCTGCAGCGCGGCGCGGGCGTCCGCAAGCTCTCCAACGGGCCCGTGGCCCCCGGCCCACGGGCCAGTCCTGCCAATGGTCTCACGGGCCCCCCGCCTGGGCCGGACGAATGGAAGCCAAAGGTGGAGTCGGGGGAGCCATCCCATGCGCCCCCCAGCCCCAGGACCCCGAGTGCCACTCCAGACGCGCCCCCTACATTCCCTGAGGCCAGCCCTGCCAATGCCACGCCTAGCCAGCGCCAGTGGGTCTCTGCGGCCACCAGCGCCAATGATTCCTTCGAGATACGGCCAGCTCCCAAGCCAGACATAGAAACTATCCCCTTGGGGGACCTCCAGGCGCGTGCCCTGGCCAGCCTCCGAGTGAACTCTCGAAACTCCTTCCTGTTCATCCCCAAGCGCAAAGCCTGTGGGGCCCCTTCTCCTGAGGGGAGGCAGTCTGAGGAGCTGCCAAAGGGAGAGGTGGGCTGGAATTCCAGAGCTAGGGACTCGAAGCTGGGGCCTGGAGAGGATGGTGAACCTGCCCTCCTGAAGAGCCCCTTGGGAGTTGAGGAGCAGGCTTGTCCCAGGCCAGCCACTGCCCTCACTGACCGGGCTGATAGGTGGCAGAGGCCATCCTCTCCACCCCCGTTCTTGCCTGCTGCTGTGGAAGCTGAGCCTGCCGAGAGCTTCAGGGTTCCTGGCTTAGCCAAGAATGGCCGGGAGCATGGTAGGCCAGGGCTGCCTGTCACTCTCATTGATGAGGTGGACTCAGAGGAGGAAGCCCCTGAAGAAGCCAAACTGCCCTGCTCTGGGGTTGGTGTGCCTCCCCAGTACTGCCCGCACCCTGCCAGGCCTGGGCACATGTTAGAACTCCAGCACCGAAGTATGAACACCTTCATGGTGGTGCCCAAGAGGAAGCCAGGGGCCCTGCAGGAGCAGTGCTCTGAACAGGCCAACAGGGAGCCCCTGCCGCAGGAGGAAGAGGAGGCTAGTTGCTTGGGGCCCCAAGCTGCCATGGGGTCCACACTGAAGAAACGCTATCCCACTGTGCATGAGATCGAGGTGATTGGTGGCTACCTGGCCCTGCAGAAATCCTGTCTTACCAAGGCTGGCTCTTCAAGAAAGAAGGTCAGTGGGGGCAGGGAGGCTGAAAGTGACCATCACAGGGCTGTGGGTACAGCATGTGTGCCATCCCAGGATGCCTGGCCTGGGCAGGGAGGAACTTACATATGAACTAGAGAAATGTAGTTGAGGGGCCATGCCAGGTCTAGGGCTTCAATGGAGTCCTAATGACCTGGGGGCCATGGGGACAGCTAGCCTGCCATGTACCTTGCTTGCAAGACTGGTGGGGAGGGCCAGTCCATTTGGGGCTGTGCTCCCTGTGGCCATGAGCCCAGCAGGGATAAGCAAACTGGTAGAGGCAGAGCTTCCAGCAGGACTTAGGGGCAGCCTGGTGTGGTCTGTAGCCCTGGCCTGTGCAGGCAGCAAGTGTCAGGATGTGAGTGGGAAGGGGTAGGAAGTCGGTACTGTGGGCTGGCTGGATCAGCTTGGGGCACAGCCCATGACCTGCTTGGAGAGGGGCTCTCAGATCCCCAGAAAGCAGCTGGCTCAGATCTCATCAGGATTTTTGGTGAGCACCTGGGGCATGGTGGTCGGAAACTCACTGGGGGGAAGCTAAGGCAGAGACCAGCCTGGTGAGCCTCACTCCCTGGCCAGCTGTGGCCAGTGGCCTGGAACGTTCCTCAGATGTTTCCTGGTCATTCCAACACTTGCTTGTGCCCTGGGGCAAATTCCAAGGCCAGCCCTACACTACTTCATCAACAGAGACTGAGCATAGCCGTCCTTGGGTACTAGACGCACCTGGAGGGCACTGCCCTGGAGCCCAGCTGGCCCTAGGCTCAGCCTGAGGCTGCCTCTCCCTAGCCTCAGTTTCCTCAGGGTAGTGGCTGGTGGTTGTACCTTAAGGACCAGACATGACTCCTCTTCCCTTTGCTTCCTGCCTTGGGTGGCCTTGGTATTATGCCTTCTCCCTGTCCCATCCTCCCCTTGGTGAGGGCTTCAGTGCTTCCTTCTGCCAGCTCCGACTGCCAGGTCAGGAGGTGCTTCCAGTGGGCCCAGCATGCAGCTCCCTCTTGATACCCCCTGTGTGTCTGAGCCCTTGGAAGTGAGGTCAATCCAGTGGCCTCCCCTGTAGCCTGCCTCTCCCTGTCCTGCTTCTGGACCCTTGACCCTGGCTGCTTCATGAAGTGGGCGCTTCCCATACTTGCCCTAGGCAGCACAAGTGTTAACAGTAGGATCATGGGGCTTGTGAGGTGGGAATGGGCTCTGGCTCCTGTTTCTAGAACCCCTGCCCTTACCCTGTGCAGCCTGGCTCTTCCTGGGTAGGACTTGAGGCTTAGGATTGTAGCTTGGAGCCATCTTGACAGAGCTATGGAGGTCACTTGTGGCTGAGTTGGGGTGAGAAGGGAGGGAGGGCTGAGACTGGGAAGCCAACCCTGGATTGGCAGTGGGGTGAGACTCAGGATGGCCTGGCCCTAGTCTCTGTGACAGCCTGAGGGGATTGGGGGTCCAGATGGATGACGCCTGGCCTAGCCAAGTGGCCTGGCAGGACTGGCAGAGCAGCATGACTTGCTTGCTGTGATTTCCTGTCTGGGCACGAACTAGCTTCCCTGCCCAGGGAGAGCCTATTGGGAGAGGACTGAGGTGTGGAGCTGCCCGGCCTTTCCAAGCAGCCTGCTGGCCTTGGGCACAGTGGGCTGGGGAGTGAGTGCCCACAGTTGGGTGAAACACATGCTTCTCTAGCTCTTGGCCTCACCCTGCCTAGAGCCTTCAGCCTGCCTTTGGGTGGGGTCTCCTTCTTGCTTCCCCCAGGAAATGTGTGCCCGCTTTACCCCCCTGCCCCTTGGCAGGCTGCCCCCAGGGCAGAAATGGTAGGTGCTAGGACTTCCTGGGGTATGGTAAGGGCCAACTCTTCTGGGGGGCTGTCTGGACAGTGAGCAGTGTGTGTCTGTTGGGGAGTCAGTCCCCAGAGCAGACATGGGAAGTGCTAAGACTTTTCCTGGGGTACCGTGAGGGGCAGCTCTTCTGTGGGGCTGCCTGGGTGGTGAGCAGTGGTAGGGGAGTCTACCTTGGGCTGGCTACTCAGCAGAGGGCATCAAGCCCTTGCCCAGCATGGGAAGTAGTGGGGCTGCCTCCCTGCTTGCCAGGCAGAGATCCAAACTTTAGTTCTGTACTGGCAAAATCTGAGTGCCCATCTCTCCCTTTAGGGCCAGGCTTTGAATGCTGTGGTACTGTGGTTGTGCCCCCGGGTTGTTTTTCTGGTGGCTGGGATGTCCCTTCACTCCTTTCACCTGCCTTCCTCTTCCAAGTGGCCTGGCTCCTGCCTGTCTGGCTGCCCCTTCCCCTCCCCTTTGGCCTCGTCCCCCTGTCTCGCTTCAGCAAGTCTGTGTCCCCAGGGCTCTGTCCTCCACACTCAGGGCCAATCCATGCTCACCTGCAGTGAAATCTCTGCCCCAGCTTCTGCAGCCTGGGCTTGCCCACAGCCTTGCTGTGACCTTCAGCCCAGAGGGTGCCGAGGGTGCCGCAGGCCATCTACTTTTCCTAGTGACACCACCTCTTCCCTGCCAGAATCAAGCACAAAGCCCAGCTAGCACTCTCCCTTCCTCTTTCCCCCTGTGCTGGTAGATAGCAGGTGGACAGGAGCAACTGTGCCTCTGGGTGTTGATGGCTGAGTCTCCTCTTGCCAACTTTTCTTTTCTGGTTCCTCCACCAGCTATTCCTGCAGGTGCCTGTCTAAGTGGTCTTTCTGGAATCGGAGACCCCAGGAGCAGGCCTAGACCCTACTCCACTCAATGACTCCTTCATTGACTCACTCTCCACTGTCAAAGGCTCTTCCCCTGGGCAGGGGCCACCTTTGACTTAGGGAGCACCTAGCATCAAGATGCAGATGCGAGGGGTGGTGCCTGTGGCTCAAAGGAGTAGGGCACTGGCCCCATATGCTGGAGGTGGTAGGTTGAAACCCAGCCCCGGCCAAAAACCGCAAAAAAAAAAAAAAAAAAGAGGCAGATGCAGACGCCTATGGGCATCCCTGGTCTGGGGTCCTGTCACCTTGGGAACTTGGACTGGGCTATGTGGTTCTGTTGTCTCTGAGGCGAGGCTGCAAGGGACATGGGAGGCAGGCAGGTGTGTGCTGGAGCAGTGAGGGGTGGGGCCAGCTGATCTCACACCTGCATCTCGGCAGGCTGGGCCTGGTTCCCAGCTCTGAGTCTAGGGTGGACGCCCTTTGGTAACTGAAGCTGGGTGTGCACGGGCATAGTGGGTTGAGGGAGAACAAAAGGGCCCTGTGAAAGCTGGGAGGTTCTACCTGGAGGCTCAGCTGAGCCAGAATCCATCTGCCTGCTGTGCACAGTGAGATGGGCAAAGTCCTTTCGAGGCAATGAGCAGGTACATTCAGGGCCAGCCCTGGCCACACCCTCTTGGTTGGCTGATGTGCCTGGAGGCTGCCCCCCACTCTACAACATGAGTCATCGGGTGTCCTGTGACCCACTAACCTGTACCCACAGGGGAAGGGGGTTGGGGAGCCAGGACTCAGGAAGGAAAGGGCCATGAGTCCCACACAACACAACTCAGCCAAGGAGACATGGGAAGCAGGACATGACCAGAGCCCTTAGTGCTAGCTAAGGGCAGACAGAGGCTGCCCATGCACTCCCTCTGCCTGGCCAGGCTGTGCCAGGCTCGGTGCCTTTGTGCCCAGCCCCCTTGGCCTCCCTGCTAGGAGCTAGTCATGTGCACTAATGAGGGCACTAATCCGGCTGGGCCTGGCAGCCAACCCTTCCTGTGTTCTCAGTGGTGGGGGATGGGCCTGGAGGACTCTGGGTCATCAGGGATGACATCATGCTTCCAGGGTGCTAGAGCCCCATTCACCGTGGGCCTGGGGCAGGGGGCCCTAGCCTGCCAGCTGCAGCCTGCCTTGGCCCTGTTGGGGTGTCTTGGGGTGACTTGGTCCAGGAGGGCTGACAGTGGGTGGGTGCCTGTTGGCTTTGGGACCCACCCGACCATATTTTTTTTTTTTTTGTTTGTTTGTTTGTTTTGAGACAAAGCCTCAAGCTGTCGCCCTGGATAGAGTGTCGTGGCATCACAGCTCACAGCAACCACCAATTCCTGGGCTCAAGCGAGTCTCTTGCCTCCGCCTCCCAAGTAGCTGGGACCACAGGCGCCCGCCACAACGCCCAGCCATTTTTGGGTTGCAGCCGTCATTGTTGTTTGGCGGGCCCGGGCTGGATTCAAACCCACCAGCTCAGGTGTACGTGGCTGGCGCCTTAGCCCACTGAGCCACAGGCGCCCAGCCATTTTTTTTTTTTTTTTAAGAGACAGAGTCTCACATTGTTGCCTTCGATAGAGTGCTGTGGCGTTACAGCTCACAGCAACCTCCAGCTCCTAGGCTTAGGCAATTCTCTTGCTTTAGCTTCCTGAGAAGCCAGGACTATAGGCGCCTGCCACAACGCCTAGCTATTTTTTTTGTTGCAGTTTGGCCAGGGCCGGGTTTGAACCCGCCGCCCTCAGTATATGGGGCTGGTGCCCTACTCACTGAGCCATAGGCGCTGCCCCCACTCCACCATCCTGGCCTCTGCCCTACCAGGCCTCTTGTGGGATGACAGACAGCTGGAGGGCTGGGTGGGCCTGGCTGTGGGGCAGGGTGGGTTGAGGGGTAGTAGCAGACTTCTCAGTGTTTGTTTTCTTGATCGAGGGGTTCTCCTTCCTTCCCCAGTTTGCTTATTTCCCTCACTGCTTAGCCCTGCTGCGATGAGGAAGCTGGGAGCTCAGCCCCAGAGAGCAGTCCCTCCATTGGCCATGGAGGGGGTTATTTGTGGTTGAAGGGGCCCAGGGCATATTGGTCATGTGGATAGGTGTGGCCATTGGGAGGAGGAGCAGGATGTCAGGAGTGTGTGCTCTCCTTCCTGAACAGACTCCCAGGGCACCCAGTGTGGGGCCATCTGCTGCCTTGTGTCACTTCAGCTGCCTCCTCTGTCCCTGGCCTGCTGCAGCTCCCTCACTGGGGGCCCAGCTCCTGCCTCTGGCTTCTTCCAGGGGAGGAGGAGGAACTTGAGCTGGCTGCTGGTGTCCTGTGCCCAGGAAGAGTTTAATATTTCCGAGCTCTGGTGGGGCTGCTCCTATCTGCTGCTAATATTCATTACGGACCTGCTGGGCCCAGGCCGAGCATAGCTGAGTGGCCTGGTAGAGGTTTGGCTCTTGGGAGTTCAGCCCCCTGCCCAGTGCAGCCTGGCCTGGGCAGTCCCTGACTGCTGGTGCCCTCAGCCCTTCTGCTGTTGCCTGATACAGCCTCTGAAGGGCTCTGGTGTGTTGTTACCCACAGGGTCTGACTCACCCAAGCAGCCCCACCCCAGGCCCATAGGTCACTAAGCCCATGTGGGCCATGGGGCCCTATTGATGTGTCCCTCACTTCCAGATGAAGATCTCCTTCAATGACAAGAGTCTGCAGACCACATTTGAGTACCCTTCTGAGAGCTCCCTAGTGCAGGAGGAGGAGGAAGAAGTGGGGGAGGAGGATGATGATGAAGAGGAGGACAATGAAGAGGAGGTGTCCAGTTCAGAGAAGCCCTTTGCGCTCTTCCTGCCCCGTGCCACGTTTGTGAGCAGTGTGGGGCCTGAGAGCCCTCGGCTATTGGAGGGCAGCGCAGGTGAGTCCCCACCTGTGGGTGAGCAGCTGGGAGGTTGGGGCCTAGGCCTCATGTCCATGTTTTTGCTCTTGCCACCCACAGGCCTATCCAGCTATACCCCAAAGCACTCTGTGGCTTATGGCAAGTGGCAGGAGCAGACCCCAGAGCAGGCCCTGAGTGAGGTGGAGCCCCCACCCAAGGATCCCATGGTGAGCGGGGTGAGCCGGAGGGTGGGTGCCCGTGGCTGGTGACTGGTGGGAGTTATCCAACACCAATGAGCCCTTGTGGCTACATTTTGCCCTCCCTTAGCTCACACCCGCCAGTCAGAAGGACCTTGCAGACTTTCGCAGTGAGCCTGCACTCCATTTCTGACCAAGACGGCCAAGGCTGAGCTCAGGAGCCAGGCCATACAGAGGAGCTCCCGACTCTACACCCCACCCCCTGCCCGGTGCTGTCCCACCCTGTCCTCTGGGTCCTCACAGCTGTGCTAGCCCTGGGAGCAGCCAAGGTTTCTCCTGTTTTTAGGGTTGGGTCTGTCTGGGTCTCCCTCCCTGGTCCTGGTTTGGAGGCTCCAAGAAGAGCAGAGATGGGGGAGGGCAAGGGTTCTGCAGGATGGTGACCTGTCTGTGACCAGGTGGGGGCGTGAGCAGATTCTTCCTCAGGTTGTTCTCTGTCCTGCCTGCCAAGCCTGCCCCCCAGTGGCTGTGGGGTGTGCCTGGGGTGAAGGTCTGTCCCAGCTGCCTGGTCCAGGCAGGACCCTAAGCTCCACCTCAGCTGCCCCTTTTGTGCCTCTGAGGACACTCAATAAACAGCACTGACAAAGCCGCTTCTGTCTCCCTGCTTGGGCCTTAGCCTGGGGGGAGGGGGTAAGACTGCAGGGATGGGGCCACTCAAAATGTGGCAGACGGGTGGCAGGGCGCATCAACCTCTTGTGATCCCAATGGTCCAAGTTCTGACCTCCCTTCGTAGCTTATTACCCAGCCCCCCAGCCTCTCGGAGCTGGCATAGGAGGTGCTGAGATGTCAGGCTTACATTCTATCTAGGATCTAGACCCCAAGTGGGTGAATGTTGCCACTGTGGAACTTGTAGTGGTTTCTCTGAGGGGCCAAGAGCCTGAGAAGGGACCAAAGGCAGGGAAGTGCGAGGACAGCAGAGTAGTCTGAAGTGGGCAGAATACCAACAGGTTTTGTGTCTCCTTTTTTTTTTTTTGAGACCGAGCCTCAAGCTGTCACCCTGGATAGAGAGCTGTGGCATCACAGCTTACAGCAACCTCCAATTCCTGGGTTCAAGAGAGTCTCATGCCTCTGCCTCCCAAGTAGCTGGGACTGCAGGCGCCCGCCACAACGCCCAGCCATTTTTGGGTTGCAGCCGTCATTGTTGTTTGGCGGGCCTGGGCTGGATTC
>CAUYON010196418.1:0-27328 GCA_963573935.1 Arctocebus calabarensis
TGTCACCCTGGGTAGAGTGCTGTGGCATCACAGCTCACAGCAACCTCCAATTCCTGGGCTCAAGCGAGTCTCCTGCCTCTGCCTCCCAAGTAGCTGGGACTACAGGCGCCCGCCACAACGCCCGGCCATTTTTTGGTTGTAGCCACCATTGTTGTTTGGCAGGTCCAGGCTGGATTTGAACCCGTCAGCTCAGGTGTACGTGGCTGGCGTCTTAGCCTGTTGAACCACAGGCGCCGAACCCTGTTTTCTTTTCTTTTGAAGACAGAGACAAGAGTCTTGGTATGTCGCCTGATAGAATGCCATTGCCTAGCCTAGGCCTACCTCATAGCAACCTCAAACTCTTGGGTTTAAGCATTCCTCCTGCCTCAGCCTCCTGGGTAGCTGGGGACTACAGACATGTACCACAATGTCTGGCTAATTTTTTTCTATTTTTAGTAGAGAAGGGGTCTCTCTCTTGCTCAGGCTCATCTTGACCTCCTGACCTCAAGCAATCCTCCTGCCTCAGCCTCCCAGAGTGTTAGGATTTTAGGTGTAAGCTATTGCGCCTGGCCTGAGGCTGAGTTCTTGAGGCTATTATGATTATTATTATTATTTTTGAGACAGAGTCTCACTATGTCACCCTCAGTAGAGTGCCGTGGCGTCACAGCTCACAGCAACCTCAAACTCTTGAGCTTAAGCGATTCTCCTGCCTCAGCCTCCCAGGTAGCTGGGACCACAGACACCCGCCACAATGCCTGGCTATTTTGTTGTAGTCATTGTTGTTTGGCAGGCCTAAGCTGGTTCAAACCCGCCAGCTCTGGTGTACGTGGCTGGCACCTTAGCTGCTGAGGCTATTATTAGTGAGGCCAGAACCTTTGGTGGGTCTAGTGGCTATAACTTTGGTAAGTATATATTAATAGTATTATAAAATATGTTCACTAAAATATTGTTTTAAACTAGCTAAGTTTCAGGTGGTGCCTGTGGCTCAAGGAGTAGAGTGCTGACCCCATATGCCGAGGGTGGTGGAGTCGAACCCACCCTGGCCAAAAAAAAAAAATAATAATAATGTATGAATTCTTTTGAACATCAGACGTATTGGTGTTAGGTTTACATATTTTGTGTTGTTAATTGGTATTTAGTTAATAACTAGATATCGCTAGTTGAGGTGGTTGTGTAAAATGTCTCCCTTTGGGATAGGGTTTTGTCCAGAGATTGTCTTAACTCCTGTCACGGCTCAGCGCCTATGGCTCAACAGGCTAAGGCGCCAGCCACGTACACCTGAGCCAGCGGGTTTGAATCCAGCCCAGGCCCACCAAACAACAATGACGGCTGCAACCAAAAAACGGCTGGGCGTTGTGGCGGGCGCCTGTAGTCCCAGCTACTTGGGAGGCAGAGGCAGGAGACTCGCTTGAGCCCAGGAATTGGAGTTTGCTGTGACGTGGAATGCTACAACACTCTCTCCAGGGTGACAGCTTGAGGCTCTGTCAAAAAAAAAAAAAAGAACTGCTGTCACTGGGTGTGATGGCTTACACCTATAATTCTAGCACTCTAAGAGAATAAGATGGGAGGATTGCTTAAGCTCAGGAGTTTGAGACCAGCTTTAGCAAGATTGAGACCCCATCTCTACTAAAAATAGAAAAATTAGGAAACCCATAGTTCAGTGGTTAAGGTGTCAGCCACATGCTCGGGCGCTGGTAGGTTCTATCCCAGCCTGGGCCTATTAAACAAACAAAAAAATAGCTAGGCATTGTGGTAGGCACTTACAGTCCCAACTACTAGGGAGACTGAGGCAAGAGAATAGCTTGAGCCCGAGTTTGAGGTTGCTGTGAGCTGTGATGCCACGGCACTTTACCAAGGGTGACAAAGTGAGACTCTGTCTCAATAAAAAGAAAAAGAAAAATTAGCTGGGTGTTATGACCCATACCTATAGTCCCAGGTACTCAGGAAGCAGAGGCAGGAGAATTTCCTGAATGCAGGAGTTAGAGGTGGCTATGAGCTAGGCTGATGCCACAGCATTCTAGCCAGGGGGTCAGAAAAGAACTTCTACTGTTAAAATGGTCATTCTGTTGAAATAAGGTGGCCTGTATTCTCCATATAGCTTTGTCACTGACTTAGTCAAAAACCTCAGATTACGGGGTGGTGCCTGTGGCTCAGTGAGTAGGGCACCAGCCCCATATGCCGAAGGTGGCAGGTTCAAACCCAGCCCCGGGCCAAAAACTGCAAAAAAAAAAAAAAAAAAAAAAGTTATGAAAAATACCTTAAAAAAAAAAATTAAAAAAAAAAAACACCTCAGATTACTGTTGATTGGGCTTCGATTACCTTATTTATCTGTGTTTGTAACAGAGATATTTCTTTCCCCACACTTCTGCCCACAGTCTCATCTGCATGTTTTAAAAAGAGACATTAACCAAAGGGCTTTGAGCCCTTCCCAGACATCCATATTTATAGACTTCTGGAATTGATTTATTGTGTATGTGTACTTCCATGGTGAGATGCCTTAACTTGTATGGTTAACACACTCTGTAAGTAGCCTATAAATACTGTGGTCTGGTTTTCCTCCTAGGAAACGACAAAGGGAAGAAGAGATTGAAGCTCAAGAAAAAGCCAAACGAGAAAGAGAGTGGCAGAAAAACTTTGAGGTAAATTTCCAAGGTGGCCTGGCAGTGCCTGTAGCTCAAGTGAGTAGGGCGCTGGCCCCATTTACCAAGGGTGGTAGGTTCGAACCCGGCCCTGGCCAAACTGCAACAAAAAAGTAGCTGGGCGTTGTGGCAGGCGCCTGCAGTCCCAGCCACTCGGGAGGCTGAGGCAAGAGAATCGCCTAAGCCCAGGAGTTGGAGGTTGCTGTGGGCTGTGATGCCGCGGTACTCTACAGAGGGTGACAAAGTGAGACTCTTGTCACTGAAAGAAAAAAAAAATTTTCCAAGGTGGCCAAAGATGCATTTTCCAGAATATGGAAACTTGGTTCTTGTGGCATTCACAGGACTGACTGAGGCAGTCAGTCAGAGGGAAGTGGATGTGTGAGGAAGAGTGGGAACTGTGGAGTATGAATTTGTTCCTGGCTTAGCCTCCTAGAAGCTTTGCAGCCTTGGGAAGGGCAGTGAGGATGCCTTAAAGGATTTTGAGAGATTGTGGTAGGCACAGCTGCTAAGCGGGATCAAGAAAAATGGATTGCAATTAGCAAGGTGTGTTGGTACACATCTGTGGAGGCAGGAAAATTGCTTGAGTCAAGGAGTTCAAAGCTGCAGTGAGCTGTTTGTGCTACTGCACTCTAACCTGGGCAATAGAGTGAGACTCCATCTTTAAAACAAAAAGAAGAAAAAAGAAAAATAGATTGCATGTTAAACTTAGGGAATGAATGTAGGAGTAGCTCTCTGCTTAGAAGTCTATTTAAGTAGAAACGAGAGTTCTTTTGACCCCAGTGTTCTGCCTGCAGAGAGACTTATACATGTGTCTTTTGAACTTGATTCTTCTTTGACACCCTGGTTACATCCTTCAGGTGTTTGGCCAATTTCTGGATTATAGCAACATTAGGTCTTCTATAGGATTTAGGACTTAGGGTAAGGGTTGCCTAACCAAAGGTGATGACTTTGTTTCTGTCCCAATTCAAATATGAAAAGAGAGAATATGAGTACCGCCCTTTATGAGGTGAAGATCCCAGTGGCTCCCTTAAGCACAATCAGCTAGGTATTATGCTGGGGGTAGGGAGGTAGCAGAAAGGTGTAGTGAATATTCACCTGTCTGAGGCTCAGTGTTATCGTTTGTGAGTACTGGTGCCTTAACACATTGTCAGCTTTTTGTGAAAATTAGAAATAACAGGGTAAGGGGCAGCGCCTGTGGCTCATTGAGTAGGG
The DNA here is from genome assembly GCA_963573935.1 of Arctocebus calabarensis. Classification (NCBI taxonomy): domain Eukaryota; kingdom Metazoa; phylum Chordata; class Mammalia; order Primates; family Lorisidae; genus Arctocebus; species Arctocebus calabarensis. The sequence continues at coordinate 3,831 of CAUYON010196418.1, forward strand.
CATCGACCCCATATACCTGTGGCAGGTTCAAACCTGGCCTCGGCCGAACTGCAAAAACAGAAAAATAGCCGGGTGTTGTGGCGAGCGCCTGTAGTCCCAGCTACTTGGGAGCCTGAGGCAAGAGAATCGCCTAAGCCCAGGAGTTGGAGGTTACTGTGAGCTGTGTGATGCCACGGCACTCTACTGAGGGTGATAAAGTGAGATTCTGTCTCTACAAGAAAAAAAAAGAAAGAAAGAAATAACAGTGTAAGCATCTAGCCCAGAGGTCCACAGCATATGGGGCCTTGTTGATGTGATGAGTGTTACTCATCTTGTTCTCTTCCAACCTGTAGCACACCTACTTTCTAGGGGTGCTGTGACACTTGCCTAGGCCTTGGGGAGTGGGAGAAAAGCTCTGTTCTCCTCTATGCTTGGATTCTTCCAGAAGGCTGGACTCGGTGGATGTAGGGCAGGTTTAGGTCCTTTTTTAAATGGTCTCCTCACCTCACACTTCTTTATGCTTAGGAAAGTCGAGATGGTCGTGTGGACAGCTGGCGAAACTTTCAAGCAAATACAAAGGGAAAGAAAGAGAAGAAAAATCGGACCTTCCTGAGACCACCGAAAGTAAAAATGGAGCAGCGTGAGTGACCATCTAGGGTCACAGCCACAGACCCTTTCCCAGCTGTCTTCCCTTCCTGCTTTGAAGGACTCATTCTTTCCTCCCACTCCCAACATAGAGTAGTATTTGCTTTTTAGTCCATTTTGTTTTCAATCCAATTTAATATTGATCAGAGTAATTCTTTTGTACATTGAAATGAGGGGCTTGGTTAAAAAAAGACCTTCCCCTCCGCCCTGCCCTTAGAACAACCAGATTGGAAGGTGCCACCATGGGTGCTGCCTTCTCTTCCCAAGCCAGTAACTTAATGTTTTGTACTTCACTGAATTGTGATGGTTAGAAACTTCGCATATAATTTGTGGAAATCATCCAATTAAACAAATTGCTTAAAATGGTGTTTTGTGACCAGAGTCAAGCCTGAGCCAGCTAAGGGATTCCCTTTAGCTCAGTTGCTTGCTTCTGGGTGCCATTCTTGAAAGCTCTAAATCAGGCAGGGAAGGAGCACGGGCACACGGAGCAGTCACTTGATACCCTGGTACCCTGGTGTTTGGTGTGTACCTTCCTGTCTGGCTGACCAATCAGTGTGGCACTGAGCTACCTAAACCTGTTCACTTTCCAAAGAACTAGCCATCCTCCATTCAAAATACCATGGTGTCCTAGTCTGTCTGCATTCATTAGTGGTAATATTCTTTATGTATAATAAATTTTTATACCCAAATCATTGATGTTCTCTCCATCAAATATTATTTCAACAGTGGATCCCTTGTTGGGGGTGTAGGCCAACCTCGAAATGCCTGAGATTGGACAGCTCTGGTTCCCTACCACTTATTTGCTGAACCTTAGTTTTTTCTTCTATAAAATCGGAATATAAATTACTGTGGCAACTTTTAGGGAGGATTACTCATGGCATATATAAGGTAGCTACCATAGTGCTCAGTGGGTACTGCCAATATACTGTCATTTCTGTGCAAAATGAAGATACTAATTATTTTGAGGATGAGATGAAATAATGTGTGAAAGCATCCAGCTCACTTTATATGCTCAAATGCCCTGCTTGCCGAGAGAGACAGAATCAGCCCTTGGGAGGAGCATAAAGTGAGAAATAGAAAGTTGACATGTGAAATGTAAAGATAAGAAAAACTGAGTAACTCATGCAATTTTTGCCATTCCTATAGATGAGGAAATAGGTGCAATGACGTGAAAGGCAGTGTCTTACAGTATCACCAGATACTGCAATCTTGATTTGCTTCTCCAGGGGAGGGGACAGAGGCTTGGGTGTCCTACTATCCTTCCAAATACCGCAGAACACGTCTAAACCACACAAACTAGAGCACAGGGGTGGGTGGGTAGGTGGGGCTCAGGCTAACACTGGACCAAGGCAGAGGGAGAGCGTACAGTCACCTTGCCAAAGCAGTACTTGCTGTGAGGGAATGCAGGTTACCCTGTGCAGGGAGCAGGGGCTCTTTTCTAGCCAGGTAAAGTGACACCCGCCTCACTCAAGCATATGGGTGAACACACCCAGCCATCAGCAAGCTCATTTTTGCCCTTAAGGGACTGTGCCAGCAATTAGCTATAGGTGTGTTGATTCATTCAATAAATATACTGGCTTAGAAATAGAATGGTGAGCACTACAGGATCCCTCCTACCTGCTTCACAGCTAAGGCACATGGGCAAGTGGCAATGCATTCCCTGCTCTATGGAGGGGACCCTTGATCTTATTTTGAATATCCAAGGTATGTTTCCTGGAGAAAGTGGTCTGTTTAAAAGCTGGAACCCAGTGGCTGATGCACCAGTTAGGAATGTTTTTAGCTTCAAAGAATAACTGGGAAAAAATAAATCGGAATATTTTGCTTGCATAAAAATGGAGGCAGGCAGTTGGAGATACTACTCATGAGGTCAACAATAACACCAAGGAAACAGGCTTTTTTTTTTTTTCTTTTGAGATAAAGTGTTATGTTGCCTTCAGTAGAGTGCTGTGGCATCACAGCTAACAGCAACCTCAAACTTGGGCTTAAGGGATTCTCTTGCTTCAGCCTCCCAAGTAGTGCCTGCCACAACACCCGGCTATTTTTTGTTGTTGCAGTTGTTATTTAGCTGGCCCAGCCCAGGTTCGAACCTGCCAGCCTCATGTATGTGGCTGGTGCTGTAATCACTGTGCTACGGGCATCAAGCCTAGTTTTTGTTTTTTAAATATAATTCATTTAGGGCAGCGCCTGTGGCTCAGTGGGTAGGGCACTGGCCCCATATACCAAGGGTGGCGGGTTCAAACCCAGCCCCGGCCAAATGCAAAAAAAAATAGCCAGGCATTGTGGTGCCTGTGGTCCCAGCTACTCGGGAGGCTGAGGCAAGAGAATCGCCTAAGCCTAGGAGTTGGAGGTTGCTGTGAGCTGTGTGACATCAGGGCACTCTACCGAGGGGCGAGAAAATGAGACTCTGTCTCTACAAAAAAAAAAAAAAACAAATATAATTCATTTAATGGTTAAGCTTACATAATTTAATGTTTAACTTTTTTTTTTTTTTTACAGACAGAGTTTCATTTTGTCACCCTCAGAGTGCTGTGGTGTCACAGCTCACAGCAACCTCCAGCTCTTAGGCTTAGGCGACTCTCTTGCCTCAGTCTCCCGAGTAGCTGGGACTACAGGCACCTACCACAATGCCCGGCCATTTTTTGGTTGTAGTTGTCATTGCTGTTTGGTAGGCCCAGGCTGGATTTGAACCCGCCAGTTCTGGTGTATGTGGCTGGCACCTTAGCCGCTTGAGCTACAGGAGCCACCAACCTAAAACATGTATAACCCTTAAATTTTAAAATTTAAAAAGTTAAAAATTAGGGCGGTGCCTGTGGCTCAGTGGGAGGCTGAGGCAAGAGAATCGCTTAAGCCTAGGAGTTGGAGATTGCTGTGAGCTTTGACATCACAGTACTTGATCCAGGGCAACAGCTTGAGGCTCTGTCTTAAAAAAAAAATTGTTTTAGGTTGCGTGGATCATTTTTGTAATGCTTGAATCTGGGCTATGTGTGTACCCATTAGCTTGGTTTTTTCCCTTCTACTCCCCCTGGAAACAGGCTCTTATTGTGCTACTCCTCCATCCTCTCTGGAGGGCTTGGGTTGTGGCATTACTGCACTTAATAACAACTGCTAAGCAGAAAGAAGTAATCCAGGAAGCAAAATTTTTCCTAGAAAATGTCATTGGCAAGAAAATGGTCACGTGGACACCTGTAATAGTAAGTGTGACTGGGAGAGTGGGAAAGGAGAATGGACAGGAAATAAACCAAGCCTTATGCCCTGGGGCTGGGCACCTACTGTTACCAATAAAATAAATTGTTTTTGGCCAGGATGAAAGAATGTCTGCTGGGAGCACCTAACAGTGTCGGCCCAGTGTCTGGGGTAGGACCTAGGGAAAGATGTTTCAGTCAGAGGTAACAGCATGTGCAGAGGCCTAGAGGTAAGAGCAAAGCCTATTCATGGAATTGAATGTCCTTACTCCTGGAGCAAATGTGAAGTCATGTCAAGGAATTTGGGTTTTGGACAGGATATCCTATTTTCCCAGAAGAACCAAAGTCTTCCAATTTCCTTTCTGGCACATGTTAGCCACAGACCCAGTAGTAAGATTAGCAGAGGTTCCAGCCCATCTCACAAGCCTTTTCTCCCGGTGAAAAGATTGCACTGGACAGTGAATTGAGGCAGCATAGTCATGACTGGCCTCTCGAGCAGAGCTGTGACCCTGGCAGTGGCAGTATCATCCAGCCCCTTCATCCAGTAATAGGTTAGGGAGAGCTCAAGCCTTGCTGGAGAAGCACCAGGGTCCAGAGGGAATGAAGGGCTGGAAGAGCCACTTCACTCTTTCCTGCGGTTTGCTTCGAATAATGGAGGAGATAGCTGCCACCCCCTCACCTCCCAACTGTGCAGCCAACTGGGTTAAGAGGACCACTGTGGGTGAAGTGGAAAGAGCTGGTCTGGTAGGGTTAGTTAGCACCCTGGCACTTGGCATGACTTCGTCTCTCAACCTCAGCTTCCTTGTCTGTAAGATGGGAATTGTACCTTTAAAAGAAAGTGTAACCATTGAGAGCATCTGTCACCTCTTTGGCAGTTTAGTTATCTGAACCATCACCCCTGGCTGGGGCCTGGGGTGTCACAACCAGGCCCCACCTTCTGGCCCCTTCACTGCCCTAAGGCCCCAGTGGAGATAGTAGGAAGTGCGTGGGAGGCTATGGATGGGTCTGGGCCTGCTCTAAGGAAGGAGCCATGGGAAAACAGGGCTTGCCCCTCTCCATTTCCTTCCCCCTGTTCCCTGACCCCATCCCATCATATTTGGATCATATGCCTCCTTGCTGGAGATTATCAGCACTTCTCATCACTGGAATTGGGGCTTAGAGCTCTATAGGGATGTTGTGGGATGAACACAGAAGAGGCTTGGTGTCACCTCCTTGAGTATCTGCCCTGCTACTCACTAGTTTTGTGACCCTACAAGTCATTTTTCCCCTCTGGAGTTCAGTTGCCTCCTCTTGGGTAAAATGAGAGTAAAAACACTTTCTCCACTGTCTCCAAATTCTAGTGAGATCCTGTTTGTTTACTGTACTAGAAGAAACCTTGCAAATGGAGGCAACAAGCCTGCATTTGGCATCAGACTAGAATTTAAATCCTGGCTCCGCTACAGAGACCTAGGGCAAGTCTTTTTTTTTTTTTTTTGAGACAGAGCCTCAAGCTGTCACCCTGGACAGAGTACTGTGGCATCACAGCTCACAGCAACCTCCAATTCCTGGGCTCAAGCGAGTCTCTTGCCTCCGCCTCCCAAGTAACTGGGACTACAGGCGCCCGCCATAACGCCTGGCCATTTTTTGTTTGCAGCCGTCATTTTTGTTTGGCGGACCCAGGCTGGATTTGAACCCCCCAGCTCAGGTGTACGTGGCTGGCGCCTCAGCCCATTGAGCCACAAACACTGAGCCTTTTTTTTTTTTTTTTTTGTAGAGACAGAGTCTCACTTTATCACCCTTGGTAGAATTCCGTGGTGTCACACAGTTCACAGCAACCTCCAACGCCTGGGCTTAGGTGATTCTCTTGCCTAAGTCTCCTGAGTAGCTGGGACTACAGGCGCCTGCCACAACGCCCAGCTATTTTTCTGTTTTTGCAGTTAGGCCAAGGCTGGGTTTGAACCCGCCACCTTCGGTGCCCTACTTGATGAGCCACAGGCACTGTCCTAGGGCAAGTCTTAAAAACCTCTCAACCTCAAGTGGCACCTGTGGCTCAGGGAGTAGGGCACCGGCCCCATATACCAAGGGTGGCTGGTTCAAACCCGGCCCCAGCCAAAATGTGACAAAATATCTCCAGGCGTCTGCCTCACTTTCGCATGTTGTTCTGAGGGTTGAGGAAATCAGGGAAACCAGGTGCACAGCACAGCGCGTACAGAGTAGCTGTTCCTTCCCACCCTGCTCCCCAGCGTGGCTTTCCCTTCTTCTAGAATTGAACAGGAGAGCTAAGGATTGAGAACACCTGGGAAACTTAAAGACATTCTCTGGTTGAAGGAGGTGGCTCATGCCTGTAATGCTGGCACCCTAGGAGGCTGAGGTGGGTGGATTGCTTGAGCTCAGGAGTTCGAGACCACCCTGAGCAAGATTAAGGCACCATTTCTATTAAAAATAAAGCAAAAAAAACTAGCCAGGTGTTGTGGTTGGCACCTGTAGTCCTAGCTCCTTGGGAATCTGAGATAAGAGAATTACTTGAGCCTAGGAGATTGAGGTTGCTGTGAGCTATGATGCCATGGCACTCTACCCAGGGAGATAGAATAAAACTGTCTCAAAAAAAAAAAAAACAAAACATTTTCTGGTCTCCCTGTGGGTTCTGATTCAAGGGGTGTGTGTGTGTGTGTGCTCACACCAGTGCCAGCTCCCTGTTAACTCAGCCAGGGCTGGAGCCACTGTCAGGGACAGCCAGTCCTCTAAGAGGTAGGGGTGGGTAGAGCTTGGGGTTCCATCAGAGATGCCATTATATTCACCCCATACCTGTGGCTCAGTAGGGCAGCCATTCTTTTTTTCTTTTTTTTGAGACAGAGCCTTAAGCTGTCACCCTGGATAGAGTGCTATGACCTCACAGCAATCTCCAGTTCCTGGGCTCAAGCTAGTCTCTTGCCTCCACCTCCCAAGTACCTGGGACTACAGGCGCCTGCCACAACGCCCGGCCAGTTTTTGGTTGCAGCTGTCGTTGTTTGGAGTGCTTGGGCTGGATTCGAACCCGCCAGCTCAGGTGTACGTGGCTGGTGCCTTAGCCTGTTGAGGCACAGGCGCCGAACCAGGCCAGCCATTCTTAAGGAGACAGATGGGCAAGAAACAGCTAGGTGACTGAACTCTCCCCCTACCCAGTCCTTGCTTCCTCTAGCATCCTTCCTAACCTGCTCTGCTCAGGGGACGGCTACCTCGGAATTGTACAGGTGCCACTTAAAATTTCATTTCCTGGGCTTGTCGCCTGTGGCTCAATGGGCTAAGGCGCCAGCCACGTACACCTAAGCTGGCGGGTGAAAATCCAGCCCGGGCCTGCCAAATAACGACAGCTGCAACCAAAAAATGGCCAGGCGTTGTGGTGGGCGCCTGTAGTCCCAGCTACTTGGGAGGCAGAGCAGGAGACTCACTTGAGCCCAGGAATTGGAGGTTGCTGTGAGTTGAGATGTCACAGCACCCTATCCAGGGTGACAGCTTGAGGCTCTGTCTCAAAAAAAAAAAAAAAAAAAATTTCATTTCCTGGACCTTACCACCAGCACTACTGGCTCAGAATCTCTGGAAGGGGAATCTGAAAAACTGCTTTTAAAAAATAAAATCTTCGGGCTCGGTGCCTGTGGCTCAACGGGCTAAGGCACCAGCCACGTATACCTGAGCTCACTGGTTCGAATCCAGCCCGGGTCTGCCAAACAACAATGGTGGCTGCAAACAAAAAATGGCCGGGCATTGTGGCAGGCACCTGTAGTCCCAGCTACTTGGGAGGCAGAGGCAGGAGACTCGCTTGAGCCCAGGAACTGGAGGTTGCTGTGAGCTCTGATGCCATAGCACTCTACCCAGGGTGACAGCTTGAGGCTCTGTCTCAAAAAAAAAAAAAAAAAAAAATCTTCGGGCTCAGTACCTCTGTCTCAACAGGCTAAGGCGCCAGCCATGTACACCTGAGCTGGCGGGTTCAAATCCAGCCCAGGCCTGCCAAACAACAATGATGGCTGCAACCAAAAAAAAAAAAATGGCCAGGTGCCTGTAATCCCAGCTACTTGGGAGGCAGAGGCAGGAGGGTCACTTGAGCCCAGGAATTGGAGGTTGCTGTGAGCTTGATGGCACAGCACTCTATCCAGGCTGACAGCTTGAGGGAGGCTCTGTGTCAAAAAAATAAAAATAAATAAATAAATAAATAAACAAATAAATAAAATCTTCGGCTGGGCGCCCGTGGCTCAAGTGGCTGTGATGCCATGGCACACTATCCAGGGTGACAGCTTGAGGCTCTGTCTCAAAAAAAAAATAAGTAATAATAAAAATAAATAAATAAAATAAAATCTTTGAGCAGTGCCTGTAGCTCAGTGAGTAGGGCGCCAGCCCCATATACTGAGGGTGGCGAGTTCAAACCCAGCCCTGGCCAAACTGCAACAAAAAATAGACAGACGGCTTGGCGCCTGTGGCTCAACAGGCTAGGGCACCAGCCACGTACACCTGAGCTGGCGGGTTCAAATCCAGCCCTGGCCCGCCAAACAATGATGGCTGCAACCAAAAAATGGCCAGGCGTTGTGGCGAGCGTCTGTGGTCCCAGCTACTTGGGAGGTGGAGGCAAGAGACTCGCTTGAGCCCAGGAATTGGAGGTTGCTGTGAGCTATGATGCCACAGCACTCTATCCAGAGTGACAGCTTGAGGCTCTGTCTCAAAAAAATATAAATAAATAAAACATTTGAAAAAAAATAGACAGGCGTTCTGGTGGGCACCTGTAGTCCCAGCTACTTGGGAGGCTGAGGCAAGAGTATCGCCTAAGCCCAGGCGTTGGAGGCTGCTGTGAGCTGTGACACGACAGCACTCTACCGAGGCCAATAAAGTGAGACTCTGTCTCTTAAAAAAAAAAAAATCTTCATTTTTAACAAGTTTTCTAAATGAGTCTGATGTGGGGAAAGGAGTTGACCCCCAACTCTGGGACACTAGGCAGAAGCTGGGGTAAATAAAGTGACTTTCATTTACTAAATCTCTATTATATGCCAGCTATCATGCTAGGTATGATGGGATGTAGGCCCCTGGGCCCCACAGACTGGGGGCTCCTGAGGACAGGGATGGGACCTTTTCTAGGTCAGGGTCCATCATCCCCTCAGAGAAGGGACCCAGTTCCTCCCTCCTCTGCTTGCCCAGGCCCAGCCCTTCCTCCTAGGGGGGTCAGCATGGGTGGGATCAGCTCAGCCAGCATCGTTGGCTGACCAGGTATGCACATTGCCTGGCCAGATGGGGCTTTTTCAGATAAACTTGGAATTAGGGGCCCCACCCAAGGAGCTGGCTCCCCAGGCTCAGATGCCCCACCTGCCCAACAGAGTTGGCAGGCGGGCCTTTCCTAATCCTCCATCCTGCTGCTGCCTGTCAGATGTAAAGTGAGTCACCCTCTGCCTCTGCCTCCTCCCTGATCAGCCCCAAGTCTTGAGTTCCCTGAGAAGCTGCCCAGGAAACATGCTGTCTGAGGCTCCCTCCCCCAGCCTCTTTGCCACCTCCTAGACCACCTTCCCCGCTGTTTCACAGGTAAGAGGCTGGTGGCCTGGGTCAGAGGTCAGGTTAGGCCAGTCTGTCTAGCTACCCAGCAGAATCCTTGAGGCTAGTCAGATTCTGGAAGGGTGCACAGAGCTAGGTGATATCTGACTTCCCTCCCTTCAGCACCTCCTTGTCACCCACAGACACAGCACACATCCTCTCACCCCTCGTAGACATTTAATATACACCCACAGGGACAGCAATCCCTCACACACCTCACACAAAGCACAGCCTTTGTCACTCACAGAGCACCTCACAACACACAACACACCCTCATCATCCACGGATGCAACTCAGGAGCCCTTACTGTGCACAGCACACGACTGTCCCCAACCGACACAATATCTCCTCACACATTGCAGATTATACCCCACAAAATGAGATATGCACATCCTTACAGACACACAGCATGTGCTCCTGCCCGGACAGACGCAGTGAAGACCCATCACTCAACTGCAAATGAACACACTCCACATAGTCACACAAACATCCAGTGTAAACACACACACATCAATGCAACCACCTGCACATATCATAGGACCCGCCCTCCCACATATGGGTCCGCAAGATCCTTGGGTGCTAGTACTCAGTCATGGCAGGGGCAGGGGCTGGGCCAGTCAGTTACACCATCCTCACTTCTCCCCACCTCCCTGGGCATTACTTTATGCATGGGGGTGGCCAGGACGGCACAGCTGAGCAGGAGGGGAGGAGCACAGCCTGGGTCCCCTATGTCAAAGAGCAGAACAGAGAGGCTGCCTCTTCTTGCCCTCTGGGGGCTGCTTCCTAGAGCCCTAGGACTCAGCACACGCTGATAATAAAAACAGCTAGTGTTTGTCACATGCCTCCTGGTAGCCAGACACCAGGCTAAATGCTTTTACAAGCATCATCTTATAAAATTACATAATACCTTTAGGAAGTAGGTACCATTATCTTCGTTTTATTGCTGTGGCAATAGGCGCAGAGAGGTTAAGAAACTTGTCCAATGTGGCAAAGATAAGAAGCAGTAATGAGGCTAAGGCGTCAGCCACATACACCTGAGCTGGTAGGTTCGAATCCAGCCTGGGCCCGCCAAACAATAATGACGGCTGCAACCAAAAAATGGCCGGGTGTTGTGGCGGGCACCTGTAGTCCCAGCTACTTGGGAGGCAGAGGCAAGAGACTAGTTTGAGCCCAGGAATTAGAGGTTGCTGTGAGCTGTGATGCAACAGCACTCTATCCAGGGTGACAGCTTGAGGCTCTGTTTCAAAAAAAAAAAAAAAAAGAAGCAGTAATGGGATTCAAATTAGGACAGTCTGGGCCCAGAGTTCACCTCTTTTTTAACTTAAACAAATTATTTATTTATTTGCAGTTTTTGGCCAGGGTTGGGTTTGAACCTGCCACCTCTGGTATATGGGGCCAGTACCCTACTCCTGAAACAAATTTTTTAAAGAGGTAATACATGAGTGAGTTAAAAGTTGAAGGTGGTGCCTGTGGCTCAGTTGGTAGGGTACTGGCGCCACATACCCAGGGTGGTGAGTTCGAACCTGGCCCCGACCAACTTAAAAAAAAAAAAAAAGTTCAATAGATGCAAGAGTTCGTAGTGAAAAGACACTCTAGGCTTATTCTTGTTCACCGGCCACCCAATTTTCCTCTCGGAGGAAACCTGAGTTACCTCTGGAGACCTGTCTTTTCACCACTGGGTTGGACTCATGACATTTACATTTACATGTACCTTAAACATGGCCTTCCACTCTAGGGTTGTGAGAAGTCGCCCAGGAGCTGGGCTTTTTCCAGCCTTCCCCTGCCCAGGCCAAAGTCAATGGCCTCTTGTAGAGCTCCTTCCAACTGTAGTCTTCTGCTGCCCTAAATCCCCAGGGCACTGTCCCTAGGTCCCCTGGGCCAGGTTTCCCCTCCCGAAACTCACCTTGTGAGCCCTGGCTCCACCTCTGAGGCTTCAGTGCATGGTGAGGTGACCCCCGTGAGAACACAGGCTGGGAGCAGTTCTTACTTTGCCCTCTAAAGGTGCACCCAGGCCGGAGCGGGTCGGCAGGTGCTTCCTGCCCTTCCCAGAGAAGGGGAGTCACGGAGGGGGGAAGAGATGAGGAACAGGAAGGGAGAGTGAGGACGAGCTGCCAGGCACTGTCCCTTGCACACCCACTTGTGGTGAGAGGAGTGCTGCTTTGCACAGGAAGAATCTGAGGCTCAGGGAGGCTGAGTAACTTGCCCCAGGCGATGCAGCTTTGGAGTCTAACCCACAGTTTCAGGGAAGATGAGTTAATGAGAGAGAGTGTGAGAGAGAAACTGAGGTTGTCATGAGTAGGAAGGGAAGATTCAGGGCTGGCCATCCCAGGGAGGAGCATCAGAGGGAACCTGCTGCCCCGTGTACTTGTGGGCTCTCGGGGTGTGTGTGTGTGTCTGGTTTTGTCGTAGGCCCCTTCCTCCAGCGACTCCCTCTATGCTGTTCCTTTCACTGAGTATCTTTCCCTACCCCACCCTGTCTTGAATATTACAGCCTTATAGTAAGCTTCCGTATGGGATGCTATAGGGAGCCTTGACATGCGATTCGGTGTGTTTCTGACTTCTCATCTTCTCTTTCTCCGAATTATTTTGGCCAATCTGAGGCTCAGATAGTATATATTATACAGATGTATAAATAGATATTATATATAGAATATAAGATAAACATAATATACAGGCTATATATAGAATAACATTACAAACACCCAAGTATCCACTGCTGATTTCAATAGACTATCACAGATCTAAATAGAAGCCTCCTGTACCCACACTAACACCAACCTTTCTCTCTTCCCTTCCCCATTGGTAATTATATTCTGAATTTGTCTTAATTTATTGACACGCATGTGTTGTATTTTCCAACATAATAATGTTTTTCAATTTTAAGAAATAATACCATGCTATGCTTACCCTCTTGAAACATACTTTTTAAGTTTGGCATTATGTTTATTATTCATGTTATTACAGGTGGCTACGTTCATTTTATTTATTTAGTTATTTATTTGAGACAAAGTCTCACCCTATCACCCTTGGTAGAGTGCTGTGGCATCACAGCTCACAGCAACCTCCAACTCTTGGGCTTAGGTGATTCTCTTGCCTTAGCCACCCAGTAACTGGGACTACAGGTGCCCGCCACAACACCCGGCTATTTTTTTGTTGTTGCAGTTTGGCCAGGGCCAGGTTCGAACCTGCCACCCTCAGTATATGGGGCCACCACTCTACCCACTGAACCACAGGCGCTGTCCTCATTTTAACATATGTACAGGATTATGTTGTGAAAACCTACAAATATATGAGTTTAATATATATATATTTTTGGAACAGTCTCACTATGTCATGCTTGGTAGAGTGCGGTGGTATCACAGCTCACAGCAACCTCAAACTCTTGGTCTTAAGCAATTCTCTTGCCTCTGCCTCCCAAGTAGCTGGAACTACAGGTGCCTGCCACAACGCCCGGCTATTTTTTTGTTGCAGTTGTCATTGTTGTTTGGCGGGCCCTGGCTGGATTTGAACCCGCCAGTTCAGGTGTACGACGTGGCTGGCGCCTTAGCTCCCTGAGCCACAGACGCTGAGCCAAGAATAAATATTTCAAAATCATTCTACTTGATCTGGATACACCTGATGTTGAAATTGGAGAAAATATACTGTTATAAAGGGAAATTACAAACATATTTCACTTATAAGTGAGGATGCAAACGTATTTCACTGATACAAAGATATTTCTTTCTTTCTTTTTTTTTTGTAGAGACAGAGTCTCACTTTATCGCCCTCGGTAGAGTGCTGTGGCATCACACAGCTCACAGCAACCTCCAACTCCTGGGCTTAGGCGATTCTCTTGCCTTAGCCTGCTAAGTAGCTGGGACTACAGGCGCCCGCCACAATGCCCAGCTATTTTTCTGTTTTTGCAGTTTGGCCAAGGCTGGGTTTGAACCTACCACCTTTAGTATATAGGGCCGGCGCCCTACTTGATGAGCCACAGGCGCTGCCCTACAAATAAATATATTTCAATACAAACATATTTCACTTATAAGTGAGGATGCAATATCCTAAACAACATATTAATATGTTGAATTAAAAAATTAATGTTTATTTTTATTTTATTTTATTTTTTATGAGACAGAGCCTCAAGCTGCCACCCTGGATGGAGTGCTGTGGCATCACAGCTCACAGCAACCTCCAATTCCTGGGCTCACGCGAGTCTCTTGCCTCCACCTCCCAAGTAGCTGGGACTACAGGCGCCCGCCACAACGCCTGGCCATTTTTTGGTTGCAGCCATCATTGTTGTTTGGCGGGTCCAGGCTGGATTCGAACCCGCCAGCTCAGGTGTACGTGGCTGGCGCCTTAGCCCGTTGAGCCACAGGCGCCGAGCCAAAAAATTAATGTTTAAATAATGTACTTTGGTCAAAATTGAATCCAATTTATGTGAGAATTAGTAACTATTTTCTTTCCTTTTTTTTTTTTTTTTTTTGGTTTTATTTCCCGCACACCCACCCACCTTCTGTGGCGCTATGGCGCTTTTTTTTTTTGACACAGGTATATTTTGTCACCCTCGGTAGAGTGCCATGGTGTCATAGTTCACAGCAACCTCAAATTCTTTTTTTTTTTTTTCTGGAGACAGCCTCAAGGTGTCACTCTGGATAGAGTGCTATGGCATCACAGCTCACAGCAACCTCCAATTCCTGGGTTCAAGCGAGTCTCTTGCCTCAGCCTCCCAAGTAGCTGAGACTACAGGCGCCTGCCGCAACTCCCTGCCAGTTTTTTTGGTTGCAGCCGTCATGGTTGTTTGGCAGGCCCGGGCTGGATTCGAACCCGCCAGCTCAGGTGTACATGGCTGGCGCCTTAGCCTGTTGAGCCACAGGCGCTGAGCCAGCAACCTCAAATTCTTGGGCTCAAGTAATCCTCTTGCCTTAGTCTCCTAAGTGGCTGAAATTATAGGTGCGCACCACAATGCCCAGCTAGTTTTAGAGAACAGGGGTCTTGCTCTTGCTCAGGCTGGTTTCAAACTCCTGAGCTCAAGCGGTCCACTCACCTCAGCCTCCCATAGTGCTAGGATTATAGGTATGAGCCACTGCGCCTGCTTTAATGAGTTTTTGTTTGTTTTTTATTTTTTATTTTTTTTTGAAACAGAGTCTCATTATCTTACCCTTGATAGAGTGCCATGGCGTCACACAGCTCACAGCAACCTCCAACTCCTGGGCTTAGGCGATTCTCTTGCCTCAGCCTCTCAAGTAGCTGGGACTACAGGTGCCCGCCACAATGCCTGGCTATTTTTTGTTGCAGTTGTCATTGTTGTTTATCTGTCCCAGACCGGGTTCAAACCCACCACCCTTGGTGTATATGGCTGGTGTTGTAATCACTGTGATATGGGCACGGAGCCGAGAGGTTTCTCTCTCTCTCTCTCTTTTTTTTTTTGTAGAGACAGAGTCTCACTTTATCTCCCTTGGTAGAGTGCTGTGGCGTCACACAGCTCACAGCCACCTCCAACTCCTGGGCTTAGGTAATTCTCTTGCCTCAGCCTCCTGAGTAGCTGGGACTACAGGCGCCCGCCACAACACTCAGCTATTTTGTTGTTGTTGCAGTTTGGCTGGGGCTGGGTTTGAACCTGCCACCCTTAGTTTATGGGGCTGGTGCCCTACTCACTGAGCCACAGGCGCCATTTTTTTTTTTTTTTGAGACAGTCTCAAGCTGTCACCCTTGGTAGAGTGCCGTACTGTCACAGCTCACAGCACCCTCAAACTCTTGGTCTTAAGCAATTCTCTTGCCTCAGCCTCCCAAGTAGCTGGGACTACAGGCGCCTGCCACAAGGCCTTGCTATTTTGTTGTAGTCGTCTTTGTTTGGCAGGCCTGAGCTGGATTCAAAACTGCCAGCTCTGGTGTATGTGGCTGGCGCCCTAGCCACTCAAGCTATAGGCGGCAAGCCAAGAGAGAGTTGTTTTTTTTTATTGTTTGGGATTCATTGAAGGCATAATTAGGTTACACTGATTGCATTTGTTAGATAAAGTTTCTCTTATAACTGTGTCCCACCTCTAAGATGTGTGCCATGCACCATGACGCCCATCCTCCTCCCCACTCCCTCATTCCTCTACCCCACGCCTGTATTAGTTCATCTATTGCCTGAATATTAGTATGAGAACATTGGATTCTTGCTTCTCTGCTTTACTAAGAAGAATGTGTTCCACCTCCATCCAAGTTAATATAAAAGATGTCAAGGCTCCATCTTTTTTTTTTTTTTAAGAGACAGAGTCTCACTTCATTGCACTTGGTAGAGTGCCGTGGCATCACAGCTCACATCAACCTCCAACTCCTGGGCTTAGGCGATTTTCTTGCCTCAGCCTCCTAAGTAACTGGGACTACAGGCGCCTGCCACATCGCTTGGCTATTTTTTGTTGCAGTTTGGCTGAGGCCAGGTGGGAACCCGCCACCCTTGGTATATAGGGCTGGTGCCCTACTCACTGAGCCACAGGTGCTGCCCAGTCTCCATCTTTTTAATGGCTAAATAGTATTCCATAGTTTATATATACCACAGCTTGTAAATCCATTCCTGGGTTGGTGGGCCTTTAGGTTGTTTCCACTTTTTTTTTTTTTGTAGTTTTTGGCCAGGGCTGGTTTTGAACCCGCCACTTCCAGCATATGGGGCCAGTGTCCTACTCCTTTGAGCCACAGGCGCTGCCCTGTTTCCACATTTTGGTGATTATAAATTGAGCTGCAATGAACAGGCTGGTGCAAATGTCCTTATGATAAAAGGATTTGTTTTTCTTCTGTGTCGATGCTTGTTAATGGAATTGCAGGATCAAATGGGAGCTCTCCTTTTTTTTTTTTTTTTTTACAGTTTTTGGCCGTACTGGGTTTGAACCCGCCGCCTCTGGCATATGGGCCCGGCGCCCTACTTCTTTGAGCCACAGGCACAGCCCTGGGGGCTCTCCTAATGAGAGTTTTTATTGTTCTACATTCCCCCTGGTACCTGGAATTGGCAGGCCTGAATTTTTTTCCAATCTGTTGGGTGATTGTTTTAATGTAGGCTCCTGATTTTCCAAAATGTTGATAATATTTTCATACTTTGTGGCCATTCTGGGTTATTCTTCTGTGAATTATCTATTTCCTCCTTGACTCATATTACTGTTGGGTTTGTCTTTAAAGTTACTAATTTATAGGAATTTATATTATGCACTTTCTGGAAATTCTTCGTTATAGGTGTGGCAAATATCTTAAGATCTGTGACTTGTCTCTACCAGTTTTTTTTTTTTTTTCTTTTTTGGTAGAGACAGAGTCTCACTTTATTGCCCTGGGTAGAGTGCTGTGGTGTCACACAGCTCACAGCAACCTCCAACTCCTGGGCTTAGGCGATTCTCTTGCCTCAGCCTCCCGAGTAACTGGGACCACAGGTGCCCGCCACAACACCCGGCTATTTTTTTGTTGCAGTTTGGCTGGGCCTGGGTTTGAACCCACCACCCTCAGTATATGGGGCCAGCGCCTTACTGACTGAGCCACAGGTGCCACCCTCTCTACCAGTTTTATAGTGACTTTTGAAGTACACAGTTTTCAAATTTATGTAGTCAGATTTATTCAGCCCTTCTTTACTATTTTTAATTTCTGTGTCTTCATTTAAGAAAAATTTCCCCACCCCCCCAAAAAAGAAAGAAAAATTTCCTCACCCTTAAATTAGAAAGATATTCTCCTCTATTTTCTTTGAAAGCTTTTCATATTTTTCTTTTCACAGGTCATTATTCTATTTGGAATTTATTTCCAAATATGGTTTGAGGTAGGGAATCTAATTTATTTTATTTATTTATTTTTTTGAGACAGTCTCACTCTTTTGCCCTGGGTAGAGTGTAGTGGCATCATCATGGTTCACAGCAACCTTACACTCTTTGGCTCAAGCAATCCTCCTGCCTCAGCCTCCTGAGTAGCTGGGACTACAGGTGCCCCTTGACAATGCCTGGCTATTTTTTCTATTTTTAGTAGAGATGGGTCTAGATTGATCTTGAACTCCTGCGCTCAAGCCATCCACCCATCTCAGCTTTCCAGAGCAGTAGGATTACAAGTGTGAGTCATGGCTCTCCGCCATGGTAATCTGATTGTATTATTTTTTTCCTAGTGGATAGCTAATAACTTGCACCAATATCTATTGCTATCGATCTTTAATGGCAACTCTGTCACATATGTCAAATTTCCTTGTATTTGGTAATTATGGGGCCTGAATTTTGTTCCTTTGGACTATTTATTCCTTTCTTAATACTAGTCTGTTTGAATCCTGTAACTTTGTAAGAGTTGATGGATCGGTGCTTGTGGCTCAACGGGCTAAGGCACCAGCCACGTACACCTCAGCTGGTGGGTTGGAATCCAGCCCGGGCCTGCCAAACAAAAATGACAGCTGCAACCAAAAAATGGCCGGGCGTTGTGGCGGGCGGCTATAATCCGGCTACTTGGCAGGTGGAGGCAAGAGACTCACTTGAGCCCAGGAATTGGAGGTTGCTGTGAGCTGTGATGCCACAGTACTCTAACCAGGATGACAGCTTGAGGCTCTGTCTCAAAAAAATAAATAAATAAATAAATAAATAAATAAATAAAATAAGAGTTGATATATGATAAGGAAGGTCCTAGCATATGTCCTTACTGTTGAAATGTCTTTGTTCTTCAAAAATTAATTAATTAACTAATTAATTAATCTATTTATTTAGACAAAGTCTAAGTCACCTTGAGTAGAGTGCTGTGGTGTCATAGCTAACAGCAACCTCAAACTCCTGGGCTCAAGTGATCTTATCTCAGCTCCCAAGTAGCTGAGACTACAGATGCCACCACAACACCTGGCTATTTTTTCCATTTTTTCTTTTTTTATTAGAGATGGGGTCTGGCTTTGCTCAGGCTGGTCTCGAACTCCTGAGCTCAGGTGATTCACCCACCTTGGCCTCCCAGAGTGCTAGGATTATAGGCGTGAGCCATCTAGTCCTGCCCTCCAAAAATTTCTTGGCTGCTTTTGGCTCTTTGCTTTTTTGTTTGAAATGTTAGGATCAGCTTATACAGTTCTTTGGAAAACTCAATTGGAATTTCAATGGGACTGACATTGAACTTATAGATTATATTGGGAAGAATTTATATTTTTATGATATTGACAGTCCCATGCATGAAAATGGAACATCTATCCATTTATTTAATTCTTGTTTAATTATTTTTTTCCATAATTTTTATAATTTCCTCCATCAAGATCTTGTACCTCTTTGTCCAAAAATAAATAAATAAAGCCAGGATACTCTTCTTGCTATTATAAATTGTGTCTTCTTTAAAAATGACATATTTCAGCTGGGCATGGGTGGCTCACACCTATAATCTCAACTTTGGGAGTCTTTTGAGGAGAGAGGATCACTTGAAGCCAGGAGTTTGAGATCCCATCTCTCTAAAAAAAAAAATTAGCTGGGCATGGTGGAGCCTGCCTATAGTCCCAGCTACTCAGGAGGTTGAACTGGAAGGCTCACTTGAGCCTGAGAGTTGGAGGTTGCAGTGAGCTAAAATTGTCACACTGTACTCCAGTCCGGATGACAGAGGGAGACCCTGTCCCCTCAGCCAAAAAAATTCAGAGAACAAGCCCATGATTTTTAAAAAAAAAAAAGACATTTTCTGTTTATTTTTGTTTATTTATTTGTTTTTTAGAGATAAAGTTTCACTTTGTCACTCTCGGTAGAGTGCTGTGGCTTCACAGCTCACAGCAACCTCTAGCTCGTGGGCTTAGGTGATTCTCTTGCCTCAGCCTCCTGAGTAATTGGGACTACAGGCGCCTGCCAGAACACCCGGCTGTTTTTTTGTTGCAGTTTGGCTGGGACCAGGTTTGAACCCACCACCCTTGGTATATGGGGCCGGCGCCCTACTCAGTTAGCCACAAGCACTGCCTGACATTTTCTGTTTAATAATTTGCTTATAGGAACATGATTGCTTCTTACGTGATGATTTTATACTCACAAATCTTGTCAGAGTTTTTTATTGGTTCTATTAATTTGTCCATTGAATTGCTGTAATTTTTCTATGTAAATAGTTATATTGTCTGTGATAGTTTTGCTTTTCCTTCCTAATCTTTATAACTTTTTTAAGGGGGGGTCTCATAGTCTTAAAAGAATGAGGTTGTGATTATTCCTATATGATTATTCAAAGTTTGCAGACTAGGAAACTGAGGCTTGAAGAGGTAATTTGGCTTTCTCAAGTTCACACAGAAAGTAAGTGTGGGCAGGCAAGATTTGAACTCAAGTTTCTTTGATTCTAAAACCCAGCTTCTTTTCACTATGCCATTCTTGCTCCCATATTATCCTCTGTAGGATAGGGCTAAAAGAGACAGGATAGGGTTTAAAGGGTTAGGAGCTAGGGACAGAATGGTTCAGGCAACAACCAAGAATCGCAGCTGGCCCTGAGGACTAAAACCAGTACTCACTAGACACAGCATACTGCCTCAGCCCTAAGTTATATATTGGTGATAAGATGATGGGAAGACAAGCACAGTTGTAAAAAAATAGTTTATTGTTTTTAACCTTTACTCTCTCTAGTACCTTTTTTTTTCTTTTGTAGAGACAGAGTCTCATTTTGTTGCCCTCAGTAGAGTGCCATGGTGTCACACAGCTCACAGCAACCTCCAGTTCCTGGGCTTAGCCTCCCGAGTAGCTGGCACCTGCCACAATGCCCAGCTATTTTTTTGTTGCAGTTCACTGGGGCTGGGTTTAAACCCACCACCCTCGGTATATGGGGCCAGTGCCTTACTCACTGAGCCACAGTTGCAGCCCTAACCTTTACTCTCTCTTTGAAGCTTGCTACTGTTCTGTTTTCTCATGCCTGAGATTGCAATAAAAGTCAGTGAGGATTGTTGAGAGGTGCCTCTCTCTTGTGCTTGCTGGTATTGGCCTCCTTGGGTCTCTCAGTTCAATGCAAAGTAGACTGAGTAGGTGTTATTCATTTGCATTGAGTCACACCGACAAATGCTTCCCCGTGTACAGGAAAACAGAGAGGAGGCTGCTCTGTGAGGCAGCTGTCAGGAATCTGTGAAGAAGATTCCACAGGTTGCTGGCCCAATCTCTCTATCCCCCAGGAGTTCAATGCACATGGACTGAGTAGGTTTTATTCATTTTGCATCACGTCACACCAACAATCCTCAATTTACAAACAAGAAAAGGGCTGCTCACAGAAGTGAAGCATCCACTCCAGGTGAAGGGGAGAAGGACAGTTTCCAAGAACTAAAAGAACTTAACAAAACCTTTATAGCAATTGTGCGGGACCAAACGGGGTTGTTGTATCTGGGTCTCATTCCAGGTCTACCACCTACCAGCTATGTTACCTTGGATAAGTCACTTCTTCTCTTTAATCTCACTCATTCATTCAATAAATTTTATCCAGCACCTGCCAAGTGCCAGGCAGTGTTGGGGGGGATGGCTGCAGTTTACTAGAGTGGTCAGGAAAGGCCTCACTGAGAAAGTGGCATTTGAGGAAAGGCCTTAACTTAGTGTCTGGGGAAGTCTGTTTAAAGGATAGAGAACAGTAGGTGCAGAAGGTTGAGGCAGTAGTGTGCATGGTGTGTTGAGGTAAGGCAAGAAGGCCAGAGTGAATAGAACAGGGTTGGGGAGACTTAGGGGATGAGGCCAGGTCTTAGAGGGGTTTGCATGTGTTTTAAAAGACTCTGGCTTTTTCTCTAAGTGGGATGAATTTTGAAGGGTTTTTTTTTTTTTTTTTTTAAGACAGAATCCCACTTTGTCTCCCTTGTTAGAGTGCTGTGGTGTCATAGCTCACAGCAACCTCAAACTCTTAGGCTCAAGCTATTCTCTTGCCTCAGACTCCCAAGTAGCTGGGATTACAGGTGCCTGCCACAAGGCCTGGCTATTTGTTTGTTTTTTAAACAGAGTCCCCTCCATTGCCCAGGCTAGAGTGCAGGAGGGTGATCATGGTTCAAACTCCTGGGTTCAAGTGATCCTCCTGCCTCAGCCTCCTGAGTAGCTGGGACTACAGATGTCTGCCACAACATCCCGCTAATTTTTCTATTTTTCGTAGAGATGAGATGTTGCTCTTGCTCAGACTGGTCTACGAACTCCTGAACTTAAGCGATCCTCCCACCTTAGCTTCCTAAAGTGCTAGGATTATAGGCATGAGACTGTGCACCTGGCAGGGTTTGATGAGATTCAATTAATGTTTAAGAGATTCAACCATGTTGCTGTGCTGAGACTAGACAAAAGGGGGTGCTAGGGTGGAAGCAAGGAGACCCGTGAGGAAGCTGCGGTCTATAGGCGAAAAGCCTATATGTCTTTACCTCTGCCATTCTGAGAGCTAGCATGTACAGATCTTAATTAACACAATCTAGGAGAGACCAGAGCAGAACACCAAATATGGCCAGAGAATATTGGAATTAAAACTTCCATGATCTTAGGCTGCTTGGAGGCTTGGAGTTTGCACACAAACCCTAAGTACGCTGTAGGAATATCCAGCTTGTGTTCTTTTAAGATTAAGTTGCAGCCTCCAGATAGGTGTAGGTCTCAAAGAGCAGGCATTCATTCAGCCTTTCTCGTCCCTGCTGTGGTCTGTGACATTATCAGTATGTGGGCAAGATGGCTGATGGCTGACGGCATGTTTTACCTTGAAAGTTATTTTAAGTAAAGTAGAAACAAAAAAGAAAGTATAGTTGTTAATCAGCAGACTTGCAGGTGCAGTAGAAAAACAATCAAGCTTTGCAATGTATCTATATGATTATTAATTAACAATGTCTGAGTGCAAAACTTGCTATATAAGCTGGGAAAAATTAAAGTTTTTTGCTACTTTCCATAATGGGTTAGTAGACTCCTTTACTCCACACTATTTCAATGCAAGCCCTATACTCTGCGACACCGGCCAGCTGATAGGAATTTCACCCAACAGCCCAGGGCTTAGCAGTGACAGTGGTGAGGAGTCAGATTTTGCATCTACCTATTTATCCATCTGTCATTTGAAGTTTAAAGTAAATTTATTTAACTTAAAATTTAAGACAAGTTTATTTGATGAATGAATCTTTAAAATATCTTATAAACACAAACATAAGGCAACCCCTAAAATAAGCAATTTCTTATTTTCCCGATAAGACCCCTAAAGAGATTTAAAAATTTTTTTCTTTTTTTTTTTTTTTTTTTGAGACAGAGCCTCAAGCTATCACCGTGGATAGAGTGCTGTGGCATCACAGCTCACAGCAATCTCTAATTCCTGGGCTCAAGCAAGTCTCTTGCCTCTGCCTCCCAAGTAGCTGGAACTATAGGCGTCTGCCACAATGCCCGGCCATTTTTTGGTTGCAGCCGTCATTGTTGTTTGGCAGGCCCGGGCTGGATTCGAACCCGCCAGCTCAGGTGTACGTGGCTGGCACCTTTGCCCGTTGAGCCACAGGCGCCGAGCCTACATCACTTACTTATTTTTGTGATAAGGCATTTATAATTCACTCTTAGTTGTTTTGAAATGCTCCCTTTCATTGTGCACATTAGGCGAGATCTCACCAAATCCCCTCCCTCCTCCCTCCACTTGCCCCCTTCCCTCCTTCTTGCTGGACTATTATCTTCTAATATTTGATGAAACAAATTATTCAAACCCTTTACATGCATTTCTGAGGTACCATCTTCATATCTTCATTTCACTTCCATCCACGTGGAATGAGATACAGCGTTTAACATCTCCATAAGATGCTATTGCAGGAAAATTACATCCCAAGACACAATTATAACATTGGGATGGTTTTCTTTTTCACTGCTATTCTGATCTTCAAAATCTAATCTAAACAAATGTGAATTGCTTTAAAAAACAAATAAGAAAATTTCTGTTTGTTATAAAAAGTCGAAAACACATGCAAGAGTGCCCTTAATGATATAATGGATCTTCATAGGCCCTCCGCCAACTTCAGCAATTATCAACTCACCCTTTTCCACTGAGATGGGCTCTGTATTACTTTGAAGCTAATCTCAAATGTACAATTTCATCTGTAAATACTTATATGTATCTCTAAAAGATAAGAATTATTTTTTTAACAGTAACTATGAAATCATTAACACACCTAATAGTTAACAGTAATTCCTTAACATAATCGGCTATCCTAAGTGGTCAAGTTCCTTTTTTTCGGGGGGGGGGGGGTTAGGGTGACTCTGTATTTGTATTTTATCCCTGAAACACAGTTGCCTCATTTTTTTTTTTTTTTTG
>CAUYON010196423.1:0-35733 GCA_963573935.1 Arctocebus calabarensis
CCTTTTTAAATTTAAATCATAGCTGTGCACATTAATGTAATCATGGGGTACAAGGTGCTGGCTTTATATACAATTTGAAATGTTTTCATCAAACTGGTTAACATAGCCTTCACAGCATTTTCTTAGTTATTGTGTTAAGACATTTATATTCTACACCTAGTAAATTTCACGTGTAAAAGATGCACCTGCGCGAGGTAGGCTTCACTATGTTGCCCAGGCTAGACTCAAACTCCTGGGCTCAAGCGATTCTCTTGCCTCAACCTGCCAAGTAGTCAGGACTACAGGCACGCACCACCACACCCAGCTATGTTTTATTTTTAACAGAGTTTTGGTATAGAATGAATTAATAATCATTAGGGGACCCAGAGGCTAGAAGAAGAGTGGACATAATGCAATAGATGTGACTACACCTTTCCAAAACAGATCTGCCTTCTCTGTCATCTCAATAAGCAACCTGTGCTTTACTTCTCTCTCAGGAAGAATGCCTTTAGCAAAAATACATTTTACTCAAAGCTGTATTAGCATCATAGCTGCTCATTTAAGTCATCATTTTGACTTGCCTACAAGGCTAAGCAAATCATAGGTACTAATTTGTGGCTTTAAAACCAACGCTAGACTCTTCATTACCAGAGTCAGGTTCAATAAAGAAGAGTCATTTGAGGCATTGTAAAAATTTAAAAACCTACCACACAGAAGTCTGTGGTAAACAGGCAGTAGAATCAGTAAGTAAATAATTCTATAAAACATCCATACTCGAGACTTGGTAAAGTGGTACCTTACTATTTTTCTGAAGTAGGGACAGAAGAGAAAAAGGCATTATGCCTTGTACACTTATATTTAATTCCTTATTTGGTCATCAAAAAATCCAGTGAGAAAAATATTATAAATCCCAAACTGAATCTCAGACAGGTAAGTACTTACCCGAGATCACAAGCTATTAAGTGATAGAGACAGAATTTAAAAACATGTATATCTGACTCCAAAGTCCGTTTTGTCCTGCTACATTAAGACACCACTCTTCCTTAGGCATTTATGAAATAAAGAGGTAAACATGAGGCAATTTAAAATAATTCATTTGGTAAACGAAACCTCTGCATTCATCTAAACTCAACAGATATTTAAGAGATAGCTATTATGTTAACTACTAGGCTAGACATGTCTCATTTGAATAAACTGAGACTTGATAGCTTAAGGAACTTGTCACAAAACATATTGCTGTCAAGTAATGAGAAGACCAAAACTCATTCCTACTCCAGAGACCACACTCTCAACTTCTTCACTATATTGCCTCTCTAATGTTTAAAGGAAAACATCAGTGAAGCATCAGTGTTTTCCATTGCAGTGAAAAGAAAAGAGTAAGTCATTTAACTCCACACAGTCTTAAAAGGAGAACTACTGATGGTCCCAGTGGCTGAAAAGGGAAATGTTTATTCTTTTCTCAAAGCAATTTCCTAAGTCTTATGCATAGTCATACTGGATATGAATAGTATTAGCAGTAAAGAGTCCTAACTACTTGATAATAAATAAATTACCACTTTATATTTGTTCAGTGCTTTTAAGTTTTCCAAAATGTTTTCATATACATATTTTTAATAGCTACAACCATCAATAGCTCCCTATCTTTATTCCTTCAGAATAAAGCCAAAAGATCTGGTGTCTACCCAAGATTCCTTATATCTCTGCCTTTCTAGCTTAATTTGCTATCAGTCATACTGATAATATTTATGTGGCAGCCACACTATTTTGTGAAGGTTCTACCTTTGATCATGGCCCTACTATATATAAAGCCTAGAATGGTCTTATTACCCACCTGATAAATTCCTGCAGCTCTTTTAAGAACTGGTTCTATCCATTCATTGATACATTCATTCACCTTGCCCCTGGCGGAAGGAACTGTATTCATTCGTTTCCTGGCCAAGGAACACATACACCTATATATACCCTGAGACTAAAGGCCTAAAGGAGGAGATGTGGAAAGACTGGGAGAGAAATGGAGAGAGCTTCTCTCTCCCCACTAGAATTTTCTCCCTCTACCAGGAGCCTTAATGTTTTCTGTATTCTTTTCTGTGAATAAATTCTGTCTTACAAAAAAAAAAAAAAAAACTATTCACAATAAATAAAACATGATCTAAGGTCAACCTAACCAAAAAGACCTACCCTACAGCCTATACATGACCATAATTATATTAATGTGAATGATAGCTAGAATTTGGGGATTAATTGTAATATGTCTTGGAAAAAATTAGGTGAAACCAGCATATCTAACACCTGTATCTTCAAATGAAGACACAAAATTTTCAATGCAATAAATAAGTTGTAAACTAATAAAATCTTTAGCTCTCCTTTTCTACTGCATCATTGTGACCACCAATATAGAGAGTACAATCTAGTAGTATATTCTAACTGAGAAAATTTCAAATAGAAACTATTTTAGATCATTGATTGACTGGTCTATTGGGAGACATTGTAGTTTCATTCATTCACTCTTCCATGCTTCCCAGTCAATGTATTCTTAATCAGGGAGCTATCAACTCATTAATGGGTCAGGGCACTGCCTAGCAGGCCTCTATGGATATTTGATTCTGCCTGTTGCAAAATGTAGGCTTAAGTGTATCACACATATGTATTTCAACAAAGGGTGGCCCATGAGATACATGCAAAGAACGTTTACTGAGGAAGGTGAAATTTTACCACTCTGACAGGTACAAGTTGTGGGTAGGAATACTCCAGTGTCACAGATCATATCGATTACTTACAATTCCTATAACCCTCTGCGGCACATTGCCCAAGTCCTTGGTGAGGTTCTTTTAGGCCAAACCTAAAATTTAACATTTCATTTGATCTCTAATTATAGTCTCCATCCACAGGAGACCTAAATAAATATTAACTGTGGCACCAAAAAGATATATTTCCATAAAGAAAAGCATACATTTTGTAATAAATAATGGTCATGAGTCAAGTGTAGACAACTACTTAGGCTATGTATATTCCAGCATAGCACATCAAGTTGACCTCAGCACACTGCACACTTCCAAAATGCTTTTGGAAGCATTCAATTCATTCTAACAAATCTGGTCTTAAATATTCAGTTGTAATGATTTAACACACTTCACTTTAAAAAATCTTTTAAAGGAGTAGATAAGATGACCTATCTCTAAATGTAAATCAGAAACTGAAAAGAGCTATAATTACTAGTATTAGCAACAAAACAAATGAAGGGAAATGAGTTTCTCTTTCAGGGCTTATTTTTCACTATCTGGGCCCTGTTCCCGCCAACAGAAGTGACAGATGCCAACAGAATGGCAGAAGGCTGGGGGCCACCTTTCTACAGGGTAGGTAACTGCTAGCAGACAGTGGCTGCATTCCTCCTCTCCAGCAGGTGAATGGGGCTGACCTAGCAGGTCACCGGAGAGGCCAGCCTGTGGACAAACTCCTAGTAAATCAGGTCCTGCACCCCAGGGTTCCTGGGAATGAGCAGACTGAGACAAGGGGTTTCATTTACCAGTTGCCCTGTCCCCGGAGAGCTTGTCTTCCTTCTCCTCCCTCTCCAATGTGCTGCTGGAGGACGAGATGCTGGAGGCCGAGCAGTTGTCCCTCTCATTCACCCCCTCGTTCTGCCTCTCTTTCTCACTGAGGGAGGCTCTTCCTTCTGGCTCCGTTTCCGGTGTCTGTTCCCCCTCGTTCTCCGCTCCCCTGCGGGCGGAGGCTATGTCCTGGATGACTTCATCAGCAGCCTGCCCCACCTCCACTTCAGGCTTAGGGTAGCCGGCACACGCTGGTGGAGACAACAATGGAGAATGTGTTGACAACAGAGGCTTCTTGGAAGTATCAAGTGAGGTGAGAGAATGAATGTGGGGTTGATTTCACTGTGCCGCCCTGCAGTGGGCCAATGTCCCCTGGTTATTTAGGCAAACACTAACAGAGGCACCACTGTGAAGGGATCGTACAGATGACTTGAAAATCCCTTGTCAGTAGACCTTAAGATGGGGAGACTAAGTGGGTTTGATCTAATCTGGTGGGATTTTTTAAAAGCAGAGAATTTTCAAATTAGCAGAAAAGAGATCAATTGGAAGCCTATTAAGGATCCAACACATTGGTGCTGTTTTGAAATGGAGGGGGCCATGAAGCAAGGAATGAAGGGGGCCTCTAGGAGCTCAAACCCACCTCTGGGCAACAGCCAGAGAAGAATAGGAAATGCAGTTCTGTAAGCACACGGGACTAGATTCTGCCAACACCCCGAATGAGCCTGGAGATGGATTCTTCCCAGAATGTCCAGAGAAGAGCCCAGCTAGCCACAGCCTTGATTTTAGCCTTGTGACAGCTGACACAAGGGCCAAGAACCCACCTAAGCTGTGCTAAACCCATAGCAACTGTGAAATAACTAATGGGAGTTGTTACCAATTGCTCTATCTGTGGAAAGTTCTTACACAGCAATGAAAAACTAACGCATGAGCTTTTGTGCCTCTTAAGGAAAAGAGAAACAAAATCCATCATGAGCCAAGATGATAAGAACTCAGTAGCCTCATGTTTTTTAAAACCAGTGGCTAAAGCAATGAAGTCCATCACCCTTTGCTTGGATTATGTTTGCTCATGATGTGAAGTTACTCTGTGATCTTGAAAGCTATTTAGAAGAATTGCTCATAGCCACAGGACTATTTGCAAAGATTGGGTATCTGGTGCTCCTACCAAGGTAAAATGCTCATGTTCTCAACTCATGGGATCTCCAGGGAGTAGGGAAATGGCACATTCTGGGTTGTGCATGTTATCTACTGAGCAAACTCACAGCTGTAAGCTGTGGATGTACGGCATAACGATTGAGAATACACAAAGTCTTGAGCCAGCTGCCACATGTGAAGGCCAGAGGAGGATGGGACATTCCTGAGAGTTCTGTCCTAGGGCTGGGCCAAGCCACATTATGGGAACTCGGGCAGCATCTATCAATAACATGTGCTTGAGGCCTGGGTAAACACTCCTCTAAAGCAATACAGAAATTCAGGCAGGGTTTGCGCATGGCAGAGGCTGGCAGGTTTCTGACCAGATCCTGCAAGGACAGGTAGATCAGGGAGCTCTCTCCATGAAGGCATCCTGCTGGCTCAGGTAAGGGGCACTGCTGATAATAGAGCATGCAGTGCTGGCTCACAGCAGACTGGGTGATGACATTAATTACTGAGGAGGAGAGAGACGCTCAGGGCTCCCTGGGCATGGGGTCCAGCTGTCCTCAGCTTTGCAGCTGCCAAGAAGTCATTGTACCAGGATTTGCAGGTCCAGTAAACCCCTGTCTGTCATCTCTTCTCAGACTCAGAGGAGGAATCGAGTTAGCTGCGCAGGGAGAGAAGAAGTGGAGAGGATAAAACACCAGCCTTTCCTTATGTTCCTGGGTAACTTCCCAACACCTCGGTGAGAATGCTCCCAGGTGCCGCCAGGTAGAAGCTAGAGGTGGAGGAGTGAAGGCCTCTCCCTTGCTCCTGTGCTGAGCACTTTCTGCTGAAGACTACAGCCTAGTGTAGGACGCTGCTTCCAGGGGCACCGGAGGGCCTCTGCTTCCCCTGCAAGGAAGGCTTTAGGACCCAGCAACATGAGGGAGTTTCTAGACAGACACACTGGCTGGCAGTGACAGGAGGAAGAAAAAAAAAGGTAAAATACCATGAACCTACGTGCCTGAGCATGGGCAGGGCGGTCACTTTTCCTTAAAAGTAAAAACTGGGCTGGGTAATGGGAAAGTGAACATGCCTCTCAGAAAAATTCCCTGTGGTACTAACGGATTTTTTATGGTAATTTCTTTTTCATCTGATAATATGTATTTAGTAAAGAGATACAAAACCCCATTAGTTTTACAAGCATGGCAAGAGTACAGCCTTAGCAATGGCACTGTCATCATCTGGTCGACAAAAAGCACATGTTTTTATACACATTTACTTCAGAATAGCCACATCAAAATGAAAATGTGTTTCCAACAGGCTAGCATGTGGCACAGATTGAAAGTTTAGTCAGGAAGCATATGGCAAACACCAAGGGTCTTTCCTGGTGGCTTTATTAGGAGACATGTTAGCTGGTTGCCAGGAGCTGTGTCTCCTCACCACCCCTGGATCTGGTCAGAGTCAGCAGGGAGGGAGGACCTTGACTGACAGGTATCTGATTTTGGCCTGTATGTGTGCACTGCCATGTTTCACTCCACTGAATGTACAGGACTCTGGCTAGCCAGGGCCACCTGAAAGGTGTGGCAATGGACATGTCAGCTCTGGAAAAGCTACCCTTTCTTGGGAATAAATGATATGATTTCATCCCAGTACATTAGGGTCAAACTGCATGGGGTCAGACACTTAGATCTGTGATTCCAACTATTGGGATGGTTTCTTGCCTTTTTTTTTTTTTTTTTTCCAGCAGCTGAGGAGGTAGTTGTCTCTAAAACTGCCTCTGGCCTAAAATGACTTGGTGTTCATAGGGCCTGACTGCAAATCTGTGGCACATGAAGCCATCGTAATGATGAACAAATTAAATACTAATCACACACATTCAAATCAAGTATAATAGCAGAGCCCTTCTCTAGCTATCTCAGTCAAACATAGGAACAACAAGGGTAAAAGCTGCCCAAGGGCCAAGACCTCAATCTTCCTCTCAAGTTTAGGGGTACTGGGCCAGCATCTGCTCACAACATTCTCACCCAGGATAGCCTTGAGACTCCATACTGAATTCCAGAAGGTTCGTCTTTTGCTTTCCCCTTCTCTTTCACCAGGACCTCCATCACCAATGCCACCCTCTACACACCTACTGTTCTTTTTGAGTCACTGTCCCTAGGCCAAGCCTGCTGCCCTCTGGATAGAAACAAGGAAAAGTATCATTTACCCTCACCTTGTCCTCAGGGAATAGGAGAAATCATGTAAATCTGTAGGAAGAGTCCTCAAGGGAACTGAGATCTTTGTCAACATCTAAAGATGAAAAGTGTTTGCAATTTCTCACTGTTAACAGTCCCAAATTTAATGAGCCTTTCTTTGGCTCAATATTGGCATCAGTGATACACAAGACAGAACCAGCTCTGTCATCACAGAGGTTACAGAGGGGCAGAAGAGATCCTGAATGACTTGCCTTGGCCTTTGCGCAGCAGCGTTGTGAGCCTGACCACCAGCAGCACAAGGAAACCCTAGCCTCTCTACCACCAGACACAATAAAAAACATTTATAAATGGTATAGGCTTTTTTTTTTTTTTTGGTAGAGACAGAGTTTCACTCTTATCGCCCTTGGTAGAGTGCCATGGTGTTACAGCTCACAGCAACCTCCAACTCCTGGGCTTAGGCAATTCTCTTGCCTCAGCCTCCCGAGTAGCTGGGACTACAGGTGCCCACCACACTGCCTGGCTATTGTTTTGTTGCAGTTCGGCCCAGGGCCGGGTTTGAACCCACCGCCCTCGGTATATGGGGCTGGTGCCCTGCCACTGAGCCACAGGCACCACCTGGCATAGGTCTTTTAAGACCCAAAACACAGTGCACCAGGAAGGTATGGCAAAGGTCTTTGACAAGGCCTGAGAAAGGACCTAAGACTCTGCCAAAATGACATTTAAGTAGTCTCCAAGGACAAAATGTAGTTTAAATGGGAGGAAATGGTTATGAGAATATAAGAGAACACATGGAGACCTACAGCCCACATATGCTGGAAGAAATGAAAGATGCTTGCTATGGCTGGATCTCAGAGAGTGAGAGGTGGGGGAGGGCCATCAGTGGTTATAGTAACGGGCCTCATGTGCACCTGAACTTTGCCCTAGGAGCAGTGATGGCTGCCTCAGGTAGAGATGGCCCCTGCCAATCCCTTGCCTACCTTTGCATCACAGGCAAACCTGCTGCCCCCTGGAGACAGTGTAGGGTAGGGGTGCCTGGGAGCTATTGGGCAAGCAGCTCACCTAGTTACTGTGGAATAAATAGCAGTCCAGGGAGAAAACCCTGCAGACAGAGGGACTGAGGAGGAAGAGACAAGTGCCAGTCAAGGGAGCTTAAGAGACAAAGAAAATGAATAAAAGCACAGCACCACTATAAGAGGTGGAGGGTGAGCGACAGAGACTCCAGACAGCCGGAAGAAGTCCTCCATCTCAGACACCAACTCGGGGAGGGGACTGTATTTGCATTCGAGGGCAGTAGGGCATTATGGAGGGTTGCTGGCTCCCCATGAGGTGCAATTACTGAGCATACCCAGAGAAGCACCTCTGAAACCCTCAAAACCTCTCTGTGGGGAGAGTTCTGCAGAAAGCCAAGGCCGAGAGAGTGTCAAGCTCCCTGCCCAGGTGGCTGTGAAGGCAAGGGGCAGGGCACACACTCCCAAGCCTGGAAGGCCCCGTAACTCCATCTTTGAAGCAGCCTCAGAAGGGATTGTGATAAACCAAACCCCACAGGTCAGGAGCAGCCAGGGCTCCCCACGCTGGTCCATAACCACGTTGGACAGAGGAAGGACATGGAGATCTGACTATGTCTTTCAGGCTATGTGCAAGGGACAAGGGGAACTGTGAGTAGGACTCAGGCCAGGTACCCAGGACTCCTTCTCCTAGTGGAGGGCATGGGTTTGGAAAAGGAGAAGGCCATGGCGAAGAATGCATGGCAACATTAAAGGACTGCAGCCTGAGAGAGCAGAATGACAGGATCTTAGCAGTGCCAGAATGCACTTAGCAAAGATCAGAAAAATGTATTTGGCCAGAACCTACAGTGATCTGATTCAGAGGAGACTTTAAAGTTGGATTAGGGAACACATAAGGGAGGAGGGGGAAAAAATCTAAACTGCATAAAAGGATATGGAAATGAACAAATTATTTAAAGCAGAATAAATAATGCACATAGGAAGGAAGAGGCCCTCAGTATCTTCAAAAGGTTGTAACAGGGAATCAGGTCAGCAGTCAGTAAAAGGCATTCTCTATCCCAAAGAAACAGATGTCACAGGAGCAAGAAGGGTTGGGGAATCAGGAAGAGAACCCAACACAGGAGAACTCCAGAGAAGGAGGAAAAACATAAGTGCTTTCCTGGAGAGAATATAAAAGTCTGCCCCAACGAATGACAAATGTGACTAGGGCTTTCCTCAGGCAGATCACCAAATGGGGATGAAAGGAGGGAGGACCTGGCCTGAGGGTTTCTTCCAGCTCCTCCCCTGGGCCAAGTCAGCCAGGGCAGATAATTACTCAAAAAGAGAACACTGCCAACTCCTCATCTGGTCCTGCACACCTTGCAGTTCATCAGGCTCTGCTTGGCCTTAAGTGAAGCAGAACTCAGAAGTTACCACACCATGTACCGAGTGCCTTCTACACACAGGTGCGTGCCAAGAACCATATTCTGTTATCAAGTTTAGTTCCCACAACCTCAATATGGAAGTAAAGATGAATGTGGCCATGTGCGAAATGTTCAAAGAGGTTAAGCAACTTGCCCAGGATTACCCAGCAGGCTGGCTCCTCTCAGATGGCTCCTCAGACCCTTCTCTGTGCCGGGGTGGGGGCGCAGCTGATCTCTACAGAGAGCACTGTCTATGCTTCCTCCTCCTCTTACTTTCAAAGAGCTGTCTCCTGGAGGTTCCAGTAAAGGCAGGAGGAAGGAGAGGCTGGAAGATTTATGTACCTGTTTGCACACTGTTTGTCCTGTGGCTGTCCTTTCATAGCCTTTACCAAGTCCCAGCCATTCACCAAGTGCCTTTGGGCCCAGAGGTGGCAGCAGCATTTGTAGCTGCCTATTGCTCGTCTCTGGGTGCGTCACACTGTTTGATGGTCCCTTGACCCTGCCCATACCTCTGCGGACTGTCCCTTCAGTGAGTACCTTCAGTGACCCTCAGACCACAGGACACCTCCAACAAGCAGAGCTCACATTTGAACTACAGTGGCCTGACTGAAAGCTGGGAATCACAGTGTTACACTGTGTGGTGGGTGACTTCAGCCACCGAGAAGCATATAGTCATTCCCAAAATAACAAAAACCCAACAGAGAGTGGGCGGGAATGTTCCCATTCTGCTTTCATCCAGTCCCTGACAGCTGAGTCCAGAGTGTCTAATTAGAATCTCTTGTCATGCAATTTTTCTTTGAAGAGAGAAATCGCTAGTAGAAAGATCTGAACTTATTAAGTCTTTGGGTGGCTTCAGCTGATTTCAGTCTGTGGTAGTGTCTCGATGACTTGGCCAGGACTTGGCTCTCTGGCAGGTCTTATGAAACCAAGGGCTGGGCCAGCCAGTTCTATAACAGTTGCTCTGAACTGTATAGATTCCAGGGACCTCTCCAGTTCAGAGCTAATAACTAACACCATTGACTTTAGACTTGCAGCTTAATCACATAAATCTGAAAAAGCTCCCCAGAGGAAAAATCTTGCAACTTTGAAAATTCTTTAGGCTTTTGCCTTTGGTGTTGGCCAGTTCTTGCTAAACTATTAACTCAGATTCACTCTAGAGCAGGGTTTCTCAGCCTTGGTACTATGGATATTCCAGGCAGGATAGTTTCTTTTGCAGGAGGGGGTCCCAGGCATGGTAGGACTTTTTGCAGCATCCCAGCTTTTACTCACCAGAGACCTGCAGCACCAGCCCTGTCCCTCCTCTGCCTCTGGGCAACCAAAAATGCTTTCAGATGCAGCTAAATGTTCCTTGGAGGGCAAGCTGAGAATCACCACGTTATAAAGATAGTTTTACTAGGATAGGTACAAACTCAGCTACTATTATTGTTACAAGTAATACCCTATCACCTGCAAAATGCTGACATGACATCTGTAAAATTAAGCTCAGCTTTGTTCTCAAATTTCAGAGGTAGATTTTCCAAACAGGTGTAGGCCTAAGCCATCTCCTAAGAGGAAAACTATATATGGTCAAAATTACCTTCAAAGGTCCCTTTAGAAGGTGCCACTTTATAGACTATATAACCACCCTCCATGGTTCCAACAATCAAAGTTTTCATTTAGCTTCAGTGGAACTTCATTGGAAGTACTGGGCTTGCATTCATGGGCTGTGTTACCCCCAGACACAAATCTGTAAACCCTGAAATCATATTTGATGCAGCACAGCTATTCATATGATAAGGGGCTCACTGGAGTCAAGAATGGCATACAAAAAAATACCAACTCATGTCCCTTGTGCCATGCTCACTCAAGGACATACACCTGAGTTGAATGTTGGACAGAATTAAAAGCACTACTTAAAAATATTATTTCCAGGGTGGTGCCTGTGGCTTATCGAGTAGGGCACTGGCCCCATATACCAAAGGTGGCGGGTTCAAACCCAGCCTTGCCCAAACTGCAAAAACAGAAAAATAGGTGGTGTTGTGGCGGGTGCCTGTAGTCCCAGCTACTGGGGAGGCTGAGACAAGAAAATCGCCTAAGCCCAGGAGCTGGAGGTTGCTGTGAGCTGTGTGAAACCACGGCACTCTATCGAAGGCGATAAAGTGAGATTCTATCTCTACCAAAAAAAAAAATATATAAATAAAATAATTTCCACTCCCGCCTCCTGCCCCTAGGATTATGCTTGTGATTTATGCATATCACTCCATGGTAGTATCATATGGGATAAAAATAAGTCAGTTTTAAGTCCAACTGTTCTAATTCTGATAACATACAGTGTGAATATTCTATTTTACATTATAAACAGAAAGTAAAAAGTAGTTTAAGATTATTACATCATTTATTCCTATATCATCATCTTGAATCTGAACAAAATGATCCAAAATATCAGCCCAATGAAAGATTATCTTGTCTAAACATCAGAACTTATGAAGACATATCTTTTCTAAAGTCAAACAATCAGGTCTTGCCTTGATTCAAAATAGTTGTCAAACAGGATCGGATTCAACAGTCATTTGTCCTTGCATGCATAGTAAGGCTTGTGGAGCTCCTGGGTGAACTAGATACTCATTTTCTTACAAGAACAAATTGCAGACAGGTCTTTCCTCAAGAATGAAGACACTGACTGATTCTAAACTGGCAATGCCTTTCAATAGCCCCTCTAGCTCTTGTCAAGTCTCAAACAGACACATCAACGATGGCAAAATGAAAACTGCTATTTTGAAAGGAATAGTCCCAAATAATAACACTTGGTAAATAAACTGATGGAGCTTGAGTTTCTTTGTTAATTCATTTTTTCAAGCTTAGCACAATATAGTTACTTTTAAAAGATGATCTATTACAAGTAGTAGCAAAATTCATTTAGTCAATTTTTCTTTGCTGAGCCCTGTCACGTTCCAGCCCAGTGCTAGGCATAGAAAATGCAGAGGTGAAAAATGTTTTCCTTAAAATATTTTTCAGGCTAAAGTTGTCTTATAAGTCAGAGCCATAAGACCAAAAGGACTAAATCTAAAGAAAATATTAACTCTTCCTGACAGTAGCCAGTAGATTTGTACCAAGCCCAAATGGAAATAGCTGGGTATGACTAGAAGTCCCACTTTTCAATTCTCACCCCAAAGAATTAACCCTTCCTTACTTACATTTAGTCATGAATGAATTGGCTTTCCACTTAGTCAACAACCTGGTTTTTATCTATACTTTCTTGCAAATACACTCACAAAGAAATGGAAATCCAGAACTATAATAGAATTCACTTAAAATAAGGGGTACAATGGACTGAATTCTTATATGCCCCCCAAATTCATATGTTGAAATCCTAACTCTCAAGGTGATGGTATTAGAAGGTGGGGCCTTTAAAAGATGATTACATCATAGGGGCGAAGCTCTCACGAGCAGGATTACTATTCTTTTTTTTTTTTTTCTTATTAAATCATAGCTGTGTACATTAATGCAATCATGGGGTAGGATTACTATTCTTATTAAAGAGACCTCAGTAAGCTAGCTATCCCTTCCTCAGCAAGAAAGCATCAGCTATGAATCATACCAGATACCAAATTTACTGGCACCTTGATCTTAAACTTCCCAGTCTCAAGAACGGTGTTGTTCATAAGCTACCCAGTTTACATCAAGAGTATTTTGTTATAAGAGTCCTGAATGGACTAAGACAAGGGGTATGGTAAAGGACAATTGATAAATATCATTTGTCAAGATATTCTGTAAGTTTTCCCCTTTATTAGAGTTAGATCCTCAGAAAAAAATAGCCCAGAATACTATGTCACCTCTATAAAAGTTCTTTCCCTCTCGATTCAGGTAATATCATTTGTTCAGTCCTTTATTCAGAGTGGCCTATACCGTTAAAGATGTGTCCTCCATCCATGTCCCATGTAATACATTTCTTCCTGAGTACAGGGGAAATGACTTTGCAGATTCGTGTGTCTGCTTTCTTAGCCACATTTGCTCATTCACCAGCTCATAAAGCCTTTGCTGAATGTCTGTTCTGCTCCAAGCACTGGGGATAAATGTGAGCACAGGCATGCCTCCCCACAGGGAGCATACCAGTGAGTGAAGGAACACTCATCACAGAGATGGTGAGATGGGCCCCATGTCCCAACTGTCCCTAGATGGAAGGGAAACACAGAGGGGGATCTCTAGAGAAGAGATGATGCTTCAGCTAGGTAGTAAAGCACACAGTGGGCACTCTTCCAAAAAAAGCATGCCAAGAATAGGGGCCACCCAAAAGAATATGGCATTCTCGGGTACTAGCAGTGGTTTGGTACAGATGGAGCCTAATACATGGGTAGGATGAATCTGGAAGAAGGAGACCTACTAGAAATAATTGAAATGGTCCAGATCATTGCTCATTAGGACCAGGACTAAGGCATTGGTGATTGAAAGGTAAGAGGCTGATTTGAAAGAAAGGGTTCAACAGACAGTTGGGGATGGACTGGATGTGGGGTGACAGTTGAGGGAAGAGTCAACAATTACATGTCTACTTTGCTTAAATGGATGGACCAAGAGAGGTGGCCTTCCCCACATAAGGACTAAAAGGTAAGAGCAGGATTGGGGTTTATGGGTGAGAGATGGGGACACCTCCCATGTGAATGTTCCTTAGACTAGCACCAGGCAAGGCTACAGAGTGTGAGGAGCATTCAGAGGGAGATGTCTGAGACAGTGGGATTCACATACCCTGATTGAGCTCAAGGTGGCTGAGGGTAGAGATACAGATTGGTGGGGGCAGGGGGGCACGTGGGAGGTAGTTGAAAGTCAGAGGTAGGGCTAGGATTGGTGCCTCATAATCCTAGCACTTTGGAAAGTGGAGGCAGGAAGATCCCTTGAAGCCAAGGGTTCATAACTAGCCTGGGCAACATAATGAGGTATCCTAGTCAAAAATTAAAAAAAAAAAAAGGCACAGGTAGGATGTGAGGGCCCAGGGAGAGAGACTAACATGAAAAGAGAGTAGAGCTGGGGAAGAACTTCAGAAAATCCCACCACTCAGGCCAAAAGAAGATTCAGTGAGAAGACTGCAACAAAACGATGAGAAACACAGACAACATGAAAGCCAGTTATTGCATTTAGTCTGGATACTACCTAGAGGGGACGGAGAAATCCAGAGGGGCAAGATCCAGAAAGTTAACAAAAAGCTACCAAAGTTTGCCAACTTATCAGTGGAGGCAGCTTTCTCAGGTAAGTGCCAGATTCAAAAGGCTCAAAAGATGCCTGCCACGTCCAGAGGCAGACTAGATGCACAAAGGCCACTGAAACCAATTGTTCTCTGGAAAATCATACCTTGGGGATTGGAAAACCAGTGTGTGTGTATATCTTGATCCATGCACTGCAGGCATTGTATTACTTTGTACAAATGCATTTCAGAAGTGGATGGGGGAAAGGCAGGTATGCTGGGGAGAGGAGGGGTGGTACAGTGATGATTAAGGTCCTTAGAAAAGACAGGGATGCTAGAATAAGACTTAGTCTCCTTTGCTATGAATATTTTCCAGGTCTCAGACTGGAAAACTTCACTGACTGAAGCATCTTCATTGTCTGGATACATGGACCCTCCTGACTACCTGGAAGCACTGACCCAAGGCTCCCACCTGGAATAAAGGACACTGATGTCTCTGGCCCAGCTAATGACCCAGGTTCTCTGAGAGCACCTCCAGATGCAGGCAAGCTCCTTGACATCAAATACCTGATCCAGGCAGGGTCTTACAACTCCTGAAATTCTTTTTGTTAAGAACAAGCAAGCTAATTGCTGTTCTAAATCTGAATTTGTTGTTTACATTAAACAGACTTTAGGATACAAGGTGATATTAAAGGTTGGTCAAAAAGCCATTATAATCTAATGTTAGGGATACAATTCTCTATAGATCTCCCATGTTTTCACAGTCTTGCAAGTTTTGGAAGACAGAAATAGTGTCTCCCTCCAGGGCAAGGGCTGGTAGCTTTTTTGTCCACTATAATAAAGATAACATCTCCCTCTGGGACAAAGGGAAGGCATGCTTACTGCCCGTTACAAGAATTTTGGAGTCTCAGGGTTCCTCACTTCAGGTTCCTCTTAATATGTATGTAAGTGTCACCCTGTGGGAACTGGGGTTTGGGGAAATGGCATAAATGTTGATGCTCTAGCTATTAATACTATTGCTACAAGTAATAAAATCCTTTGTCTCAGACCCAGGAGTTTTGTGTTTTTTGCCAGCATTCCTGAAATTGTGACAGGCTAATTTATTAGCTTTAAAAATAAGGTAAAGTTTTAGTCCAGTCCCTTCATAGTTCTTGCACCCTATAGTTGCCTAGGAAATCATCCATATTGATCAGATAATGCTTTTCTTTATCAATGTTCCCAATGCCATTCTGTGCCTTCTCTTTACTTAAGGTGTATACTTTGCCTGTTTCAGAAGGACTTGAGACTGTTTAATATTTCCAAAACATGGAACAAGAAAATATACTGCAGAAAACTGACAGTTCTAAATGAAAAAAAGGGGACATTTTTGCCTTTTTCTATTTTTAGAGATTGAGAAATGGCCAGGAAAAAAAATCCAGTGATTTGTAAGGGCTCTACTGGCTACATCTGCTATGAAGTTTGATTGACTGAAATGGCATCAAGTGGCAGCAGTCACATAAGGTGGGGAGGTGAGGAGGTTGGGGGGAGGGAG
Organism: Arctocebus calabarensis; assembly: GCA_963573935.1. Classification (NCBI taxonomy): domain Eukaryota; kingdom Metazoa; phylum Chordata; class Mammalia; order Primates; family Lorisidae; genus Arctocebus; species Arctocebus calabarensis. Next base: position 15,923 of record CAUYON010196423.1, read on the forward strand.
GCAGGGTTCTCTGAGTCACAGAACCACAAGGAATCTAGTTTCCTGCCAATTCATGAAATACTGGACTGGAGATATCCAAAAGCTTTATGCAAGAGAACCAGCATGCAGCGTTAGGCTGGTGATTGATAATATTCCATTGCTACCATGCCAGTTGGAAAAAGGATACCAGATGTTTCTGCTTTCTGCCAGATGGATTAGGTAACTTAGAAGAGTGCCTTCACCTGAAGGAGACCCAAAATATGTTACACAATGAAGGTGACAAAGACGCTCAGTCAATGGTAATAATGACAACAGCCAAAATGACGAACGGGTGCTCACATGGAAAATGATTATTCATTTAAATAAACTAAACATGACATAACTATACATCTTTACCTTAATTCCAGGTTTGAGGATGAGAAGGGTAGAGGAATGGTTCCTAGTTATCAGCACTTTAAATGCTTGGAGGATCAATGAGAGAAAGCATCAGTATATCATTGTCCACAATTTCTGTAAACTGGCTCCTTAGGCCATATTAACCATCTCTAGGGCCAAATGAGACCCTAGGAATCCATTCACAGGTAGGAAAAAAAATTTCCATTGAACATATTTTTCCCTGACATCAAATAATATACAGGATGTCCCTAAAGCTGCCTTACATAGGGAAAATGGGAAATTGTCGTGTGGCAACAATTTCAAACCCATCACTAAAGTGGTATTTCTGCATGCAATACAAAGAGTACCAAAGCCAATATGTTTTCTTTTGTGGCTATGTTAGCAAGGAAAAGCTACTTCCAGATTCTTTAGAACTTTCCTTCCACTGGAAAAGATCATTTTTCTCTACCTGGCCTCAGGAGGGACTCATATATGATGGATGCACAGGAAGGAGGGAACACAATTCTAGGTCTCCAGGGAAGTAAGTTCAACCCTGGGACACTCAGCAGGGACCATCAACATATGGTTTACAGGTAAGCAGTTTTCTTCTACCTATTTCCATGAAATGGGTTCCCTGGATCTGAGCATACTGGAATAAGAAGCTACCTGCTTATGTGGACTTCACTTATGGGCACATAATTATTTCTTTTAATTCTCAAAGCAACTTTCTCAAGAATCATATTGAAGAACTCTATCTATCCCAATAAGAACACCATGCATTTCCTGATCAGTGAGAATAACGTATTTATAGAGTCATTCGCAAGTTTCTTAAAATTATGGGAAATAAGCTTCTTAGGTAGATATTCTGATATACATCCTTAGGGCTCAGTGAAAATGAGGAAAAGAAATCAAAGCAGTGGATTTGCTTAAATTTTGGGTTGATATCTCCTTTAATCACAATGTGGTACAAGTGAGAACATAAGTGCACGTCTTTTCCTCACTTGGGTATGGTAGTTTTATAAAGAGGGAAAATACTCAGCCATCACCACTAACTTCAGGGAATATTGGGACACATATCTGCTGAGCCATAAGAAAGCCAGATGGGCAAAATAATCCAAGCTCATATTGACTTGATGGTGGGGTCAGAGGCATCATTTACAAGTTATAGCAGATTGAGCTGGGAAGGGTTTGGACTCAAAGATTTCACTAGAAGGCACATGATACTATTAGTATTTTACCACTATCCTTCCTTTTTTGAAAATGTATTTTGTAAGAGAAAAGGAAGTTTTTAATGTTTTCATATTTTTGGCTTCCAAAAGTTTTCCAGAATCTCAAAAAGAAGTTATAAGAAAAAAAATCCTTAAAAGGATCTTTAATCTTGAGGTACATATGCTTTAAAACCGAGGTTCTCAACCTGTGAGAACTGTATTAAAGGGCCGCAGCATTAGGAAGGTTCAGAACCACTGCTTTATTAACAAATACAGAAGAACTTCCAGAGTTGACCACTTTCTTGTATTGACCACCTCAAGTTGACTGAATTTTCATAGCCAGACATGCACCACATGTACGTATCAGTGCAGTGGGCCTAGTTCCTTATGTTGACCAGTTTGTTATAGTTCCTTGGGTGATCAATTTACAGAGGTTCTATTGTATTTGTTTTTCCTTTTCCTTAATTCTGATATGGAGACCACAATTTTTGCAGGTACTGGGGAGAGGGTTAGCGAATAGATGGTATGGCATTAATGTGAACACCACCACAAATACAATGAAACCGTGACACATAATGGATGGCTGGGCGGTAGTCAAAACACTGGGTTCCATCCCAGCACCATGCCAGCAAGAGCTGAATTCAATCTTCCAGTCCATTTGAGCTTCAGTGAAATATAGATAATAACATTTCCCATACTTACCCAGATGCATGTCAAGATGTGGAATAGTAGCATTTGGGAGTAAAAGGCAAACCACTGCAAAAATGTGAAGTATATTATGATTGTTTAATCCAACATAAGAAAAGAGTGAAAAAGCAAGTCAGTGCCTAGCACATTTGGACCACATAATGCCAGGTGTTTGGTGCAGAACAAACATCTGGACGTGTGATTATATTTTTATATTCTTCCTCTAGATGTTGGGATATTAGAAATGTTAGGGATAAGCAAAAAGTTACTTTGACCATTTGCAAAGGGGACCCAGTCAAAATAATACCCTCTTATTAACTGGGTGCTCCCAGAATGTTTCAAAGAATAGCACGTGCTGGGCTGAGAAATGTCTTTCTGTCACACCACTTTTGCATTTCTGTCACAGGGCAAAAGCTCCTAATGCAGAAAGAAGCCCCAGCAGTCTTTTTGAGATACCCTCTTATAGCATTTCTCTTTATATGCTCATAATTTCTAATTGTGTATATCAGGTACACATGGGGACAAGGAAATTAGAACGCCTTGCTGGTTCCCACTGACTGGGATAACAATTACTTAACAGATGACAGACAGCTTTTCTAGATCTCACAGGCGCCAGTATCTTTTTTTTTTATTTCAAAAGCAAATATTATCATATTATGCTATTTTGTTAATTTGCAAATATGTATAAATTCAAGTTCAATATCCTTTTTTATATCCAGATATCACTTATTGTGGGATTGGAGCCAAACATTTTCTCAGTCTCTATTAATCCCTTCTTTGTAGAGGAAAATAACATTTGCTATCACCTTTGGGAAAGCATAATGACATAACTTAATCTTCTCCCCAAGGCATATTATATACATATATACATATAAAGTGAATATTTTCTATATTCTTATTAAATTTTGGAATATTCTATATTTTTAATTGGATAGAATGTCCTCAACTGTAATTAGATCAAATTCTTGAGGAATTTTCTTTTTTCATAAATGTCACATAGACTAAAATTTTGAGGACAAACCGTATCTTCATATACAGATAATTCCCTCTCAGTCTGGGGATGTTCTGTATTTCACAGTTAAGACAATCATTCTGTAAACTGCCAGAAGGATAATTCCAGGAGTTAAAAGTCCAAAGTCTCAGTGCCAAACCATTTTAGTGGAGGAGACTTTTCATACTGCCTCTGCAAATACCACAGTGTAGATATAGCTAAGATAGGAGGCAGGGTTTGGGAAGCACACTGCTTGGCTTTTAAAGAACAGTCTGTTTTCCTGATTCTCAGAGTCTCAGTATTTTAAGACCGACATTACTCATCTGTGATTGAGCCATCTGCCTGGGACAGGCTTCCACGGCTCAGGGACCAGAAATAACTGGATGTCATGGAAAGATATGGGACAGCCAGGCTGCTCCTGCAGAATGGGCTGATGCTTGGATAGCCAGCAAAGAACTGGACAGACAACATTCTTCCATTATGTCTAGTTCTCCTGAGGTCATGGGGTCCTGCCTTGTTTAAATTAAACTTTACGCTATATTTAGTCAACCCTCCTAGAGTTAAAAGTTTAGTGACTCTGCTGTGTTCACTTGGCTAAGTCTTTATCAGGTATTAAGTCATAACACTTGACTAAAACAAACAGTGCTAGCAGTGGCGTTAATCAACATTCACCATGTAAAGCCTGTGCCCAAGAACCATTGTTTATGCTAATGTGCAAGAAGACAGACCTGCAATGTGCAGAATTATCAGAAAGACAACTGATGCTTAAAACTGCAGTGAACGAAATCATTGTTTTTCCTCCAAAGCTAAGATGACAGAATTTCTCCAGGGAGAGCCTGCCTGTCTGTACATAAGCACGCACACACACACACACACACACACATACACCACGTGCCACTAATTTTTATAATTTTAACTTTTTTCCTTCTTTGATATTTAACCTCTATTTTCAGTAGGTCCACATTTTTCTTTACTTAATTTTATGCTCCTTCAGTTTAATTTAAAACAGACCAATTGTTCTTAGAGTAACGACTTTCAAAATGGTCAATTTGTTGGGGAGATACATATATCCGAATTATAAATTTGATGCTCTGGTCTTTAAGGTTAAATGTTAAAGTCAGTCTTATTTTCTATATTGTCCCTTTTCCACGATCATATGTTGATGACCTTCATGAACCATTCTGCTTTACTGTAGTGGCTCTGAAGATGCTGAGTTTATTAGTCACAGCGCAGGTTGCAGCCACCCCCCTGTTGCCCATACTTGCTGTTTCAATGTTAGTGTACAGGTTGGAATCCTTCTAACTGACCAGAAGCAGCCTATCTGACATCAACCCTCCAGTTTCCCCTCTCCTCCCTCTGTACTCACCTGCAGGATGCTGAGGTGTTCCTGGGGAGGAGGACGATACTGGCAGAGCCTCCTGAGAGTCTAGAGATGATGAGCTATAGCTCTGAAGAGCCGGGGAGGCAGGGGCTGCCGGTGAGGTCAGGTCCAAGGAGAGGTCAGTTCTGCCCCGGCTCACACTCCGGCCTCTCTGCTCCTTCTCATGTGCCTCAGCCGCCAACTGTTCCAAGTATTTGTATCTGAAAGTTAAATTCCAAAGGGTTTCCGTCAAAAGAAAGAGGAGTCCGTGGCTGATGCTTGTTTATGGACGAAACACCTGCAGAGTGAGCTGGTTTCCGGATGCACAGAGCACAGTGCAGGCCTGGCTGGAGGGTCAGACTGCCAGCACCACCCAGCAAAGCCAAGATGCTGATGATTAAAAACCCCGAGTCACTCATAACCAAGCAAATTGGAAATGGCAACATCACACAGTCCCCAGACACTGAACACTGCTACAGAATCCTATTCTGCTCTTTTGGGAAACATTTGTACAAATACACAAAACAGCAATAATGACCACCAAAAAGCCCCAAGAGTGACAGCTGGAAACAAAACCCACCCAGAGCCTGCAGCTGTGAAATGGGTGGGTGCCTTGGTGTGGCAGAGAGAAAAAATGCCCCAAAAGGGGTTGCTTGGATGAAGGCCTGCCTCTCTGAATTTCTGAACCTGCTTCAATGCTAACAGCAATGCAACTGGAATTCACTTTGTTCTCTCAGTGTCAACCATGGAAACTTTTTTATATTCTAAAATATTTCTGAGTAGGGCTCAGACATCCAATAGCTTGGACCTGACGTCACATATAGTTTATTCATCAAAGTCAGTTTAAAAGAACAAAGATACATCTGTTTTGCATTTTAGGCAGGCAGAACCCACTAACTGTTTATTAAGACCAGCTACCAATCATAGTCCTCAGAATGCGCTTTATAGATCAGACCAAAATAACTTTGCAACGTGTGCCTCTTCCAGATGTCTGATTTTACTCACCATTATTTGTTCAGAAATAAATTTATGAATTCAGCTGTAGCAGGTTCCTTGCTATCTCATCCACACTTGCTCAAGACCCTCATTTCACATCCACCTGGACTCATGCTTTAGCTCCTTACATCAGGGCACAAGTCAGGGTGCTCCTGATTCACCCAGACAGGAACGGCAGAGCACATATTTAAAATCTTCAAAAACAATGCACTGAAAAAAGCATGCCTTTCTTCCTCCCAGTCTCAAAGTGGGTGTGGTTCCCCCATCTGAAATCCTCGCCCGTCCCCTGCTGGCCCCAAGGCAGTCCACCTGCCAGGCCACACTTGCGTGCACGTCTCCCTCCTTGGAGCCTGCCTTGACTACTACAGCTGGAAGTGATCTTGGCCTTGCCTCTGAACTCCTGTCAGATATGTAGTCCATTCAACTCAGATGGTATTTTACATTTATTGCCTGGCATATTTAGTCGTCTTTTCACATGTGCATGTCCATTTTCAACAAGCAGATAATAGGATTTTTGTGAACAGCAAGATTACTGTTCTTTGTTCTTTCCCTTGGCGCCCTACATCCGCAGCAGCCGGGAAGCAGGCGGTGCGGACAGGGAGAGACCTGCAGACAGCACTCCACCTGCAGCCCAGCATGCTGAGCGGGCAGATGCTCCCTATTCCAGTTTTGTGGGGAGTGAGCTTGCTTTCAGACGACTCTGATAGATGTGCAATGGGTACCTACATACATCTATACCGACACCTGAGGGGCTAAAAGCAGCCGCCTTGCAGTCACAGGATGAAGCTAGCCCTGAGAGGAGGATGCAAACTCTGGACTTCCCTCGCCAATAGCATCATCTGTTAAAAGGTAAGAGGGGCAACAAAAAGAACATGTTCCTGAACTTAATTCAAGCCAACCAGGAAAGCCTACCAGGCTGTGGAAATAATAGGAACATTGAGGGGAAAAGATCTTGAAGGCAAGAATCAAGGTGCTCATTAGGCATTTTTTTTCAATGAATTGGGGCAAACCCAAGGCTGGGAACATGGCAAACCCAAAAGGGGTCAAGGGAGCACAAGCATCCCCACACTGGCATCAAGCCTTCTATGACAGGGTAAAGGAACAGGCAAGGAATGGGTGAAATAAATGGACCTGAATAGGCCTGGACATTAGAAGAGTCCAGGGAGGGTGGCAATGAGGAGGAAGGCTTCCAGCCAGGATGACAACCCATTGGCCTTCATTTGTGTTGGCCTAGCCCTGGTGCTGGCCTCCCATACCCCTCCCTATTGGCAGCCTGGTGGCAGGCACATTTAGGAAGCCAATGGTTCCCCTGACTTTCTGATGGACTGTAGTTGCCACTCATCCTGGAGTGTGGATGGCTATGACTCAAGGACCATTCCTGTGCACCTCCCCACCTTGGTCCCACAGACTCGATCACAGAGGGTCCATGAGATATGAAAGAGTTAAGGGTTTAACCCAAACTGTTCTAAGGAATGTGAATGTTTATGTGGTAGACAAAAATGGCAAGGGTAGGGGTAGGGAGATGGGGAGTTGTCTAAAGGAAGAGAAGAGTCCTGAAGACTAATTGTATGGTAATGTGCTTGCACTCAACACTACTGAACTATACGCATAAAATAGTTAAGATGGTCAATTCGATAGTAGGTACATTTGATCAAAATTAGGTTCTTTTTTTAAACGCAGGGGCACAGAGATATGGAAGTTAAAAGCACTAGACCTTTCGGAAAAAGCAGCACCCATGGCCAGAGTGATGAGGGCAGTGGACTTACATAGGCACGGAGAACCATGCTGCCTGGAAATGATTATGCTGCAACACAGCAACCCCTGCTGCCCACGAGAACCTCTGACATTCTTTGGGGAGGAAGCTGGACCTTCTCTTAGGCAGTGGCTCCAAGACCCATGACCCAACAGTACTTGATCCAGGGAGTCCACCAGCCCAAGCAGTGACGGTCACACAACCCTACTATCACATGAGCCCACACCCAGCCAACAAACACTGATAGGGCCTCCCCTGGGGAAAGCACTAGACTTTCTATCCACAAGTCACAGCCCCCACAAGAAGATGTTTTTCCTTAGGTGCCTTCATCTAAACACTCTCATTTATTCTACCTATCCCTGCCCATATCATTTGTTTGTTTATTCATCTTTTTATTTATTTATTGAATGTTTGTCAAGGGCCTATTATGTGCTAAGAACAGTAGTAGGCACTAAAGATTTAATAATAAACAAGAAAAAAATCCCACCCTCATGGAGCTCACAGTTCACAGGGAGAGAGAGGCAAATAATCTAATAAACTGTAGGAATGAACTTCAATACCCACAGGGCCTGGTGGCAAGGCCAGTACTGAGGCTCAGTCTCTTTTCACAGGACTCTACAGAATTACTGCTTCACTTCAGATTAACGTAAACCAACCAGTTCATGACTTTTGCCCCGACTCTTGAACTGATAAATTCTTCCCTACATTAAACCAAAACATGCTCCCTCTAGCTTCTACCCTGTCTTTAGTCCTTCTAAGCAATGCTCAGAATCCTTTCTGCCTTACTGATTGCTTTCATGCATAATTTCTGAAATCCTAGCCCAGTCCCAACCTTCCTTGCACTGTTCCCATAATCCATCTCCCAGGAGGCATTTCCTGTCCACGTTCTGCCATTCCCCTTACACTAACAAACCCAAATTCATCTCATCCTGCTGCACTACCTCCTCAACACATCCCCAGCCTGCCTTTCATTTCTTACTACCCCCTTCATTTTTATTTCCTTTAAATTATTTGTGAATGTCACTTTAACCAATCATTATCATATAAAGCCTTTCTTCTAATATTTAAAAAAATGAAGTTATGTCTCAATTGAAACTTATTACTGGTCTATGCCACTGTCAGTGACATAGTTCAATAGAAATTTGGGAATGCAATGATATAACATGTAACTGGATGGCCACTCTACCTCAAAATAAAAGGGCTTTTCTTCTTGTTACACTTACATGATACAAACCTCAAAGACCATCTACTGTGACTCCAGCTGCCTTTTCCTGTCTTTGTGTTAAGGGTAGGAGACATGGAACCTGACAAACACTCATGGCTCTAACTTCAAGAGTTAACAGAGGAAGTCCTTGTCCTTATTTCTGGACATCTTTCCACCTATGATCCCCATAGTTTCTCCATCCATTTCAAAATTCCGTGATTTTTGGAAATATTATCTTTTCCCAGATTCCCAGGAAGCTCCAACTGCTTTCCAAACAGGGATGAACGTATATCTCCCTCACTTCCATCTTTACCAGGTAATTTAAGAGAAAACTAGCCAGGAAAAGTGGCTGGTCCAAACCAAAGGAAGATGCTGGGCTGCTTCACCAGACCTGCATGTGAACAGAGAGGTGAACCGTAAGGGAAGTACCTACAGGAGGCCAGAGAACCTGACAGCAAGGTCTGCGGGCAGAACCAGGGGAGGGAGGACAGGAGTGGCAACGTCCTCTGCATGAGTTTGCCAGATATAAGTAAAGCCATGTTTGGAAAAATGAAACAAAATAAAACAGTAAATATCCGGAAAGAGCTTGATGTTAGTGGTTTGGGACAATCTTGAAGTCAGTCTGGGCCAGTTCAGATCTTGACATAGCACCCAGATATCCCCAACATGCTGTTAAGCAAAGCACAGACATAACCTGACAATCCAGTCATCAAAAGCTCCAGAGAGTGCAGAATCTGGAGGAAGAACTAAAAAAATAAAATCTAATTCCTTACACCTGAGCAGAAAGTCAACAGCATTTTCAGCCTAAGTATGTAAGCTGATGTCAAAACAGGTACTAGTTAAAAACAGACATTTCTTGTTTACCAGTATCTTTCACTCTAAATTTTTTAGCCACAACTGGTTATTAGGACGACAGTAATCTAGTAGAATGTTAGACTTAAAGCAATGTCATAGTTTTATTTCTGAAGCTGATCTAATTTTTTAATTGAACACAGTTGCTACTCTTCCCTATCTCAGACAGTCCTGATTTATTTAGCTGGTGCTTTTTATTGGCACAGTCCAGAAACTGTTAGGTTCCCAGCTGGCTCTGGTATAAAACATACAAAATCAGCTTTTCCATCTTGCCATGCTGTCACCCCATCTGGTGGTAGAAAGGAAAACTGCAGACTGTGTAGTGATGGAGGTAAAAACTTGTCTCCCTCTTAATTCCTAAACCATCTTCCTTTGCTTATCTACCTAAGTATTGTTCACTAGGGAGACAGCACATGAGCAGGCACAACCAGCAAGAATCACAAGTGTGTTTGTCACCACAGCCAGTACTTGGCACGGGGTGTGTGCTCAGTTTGTTGAGGGAATGCTGACCAGGTGAGATGGAAGCACCTGGGAGAATCACCTGACCTAGGCTCAGTAGTGGTGGTGCGGTGGTGCACATACATGAATATACGTCACATGTCAACATGCTGATACAAAAGTGCTCACTTGGAGAAGCGTTTTGGAGGACAAGATGCACACATTTCAACACAAAAGCACTAAATAATAAATCTGAACTTTTCTTGGAAAATTTAGATAACCAGGATAATCTAGTCAGCAAAATGCCAGTTATCCAAGGTGATCCAGGGGAAGCTTTGATTACAACAAACACCTTCTCCTCAGCATGCTTGGTTAACAGTGTCAAGTCATGTGCCATTTGGTTACAAGGGAAAAGAAGAGAGATACAAACCTTTCTTCTCTGGCTTGCCTTTGCTCCTCTCTTTTGTCTACATACTCTCGGCTAATGGAAATTTGCAGAACAAACAAATAGGAAAGGAAAATAACAAGAGTTAGATGCTCAAAAATTCCCAAGAAATTATAACAGTATATCATGAAAGCCCACTGTTTTCTCAGAAATGATAAATGGTTGCGGATGAATTTTTTTTTTTTTTTTTAAAGACAGAGTCTCACTTTGTCACCCTAGGTAGAGTGTCGTGGTGTCACAGATGACAGCAACCTCAAACTCTTGGACTCAAGCGACCCTCTTGCCTCAATTTTTCATTTTTAGTAGAGACAATGTCTCACTCTTGCTCACACTGGTCTGGAACTTGTGAGCTCAAGCAATCCCCCTGCCTTGGCCTCTCAGAGTGTTAGGATTGCAGGCGTGAGCCATCGTGACCAGCCTGGAGATGAATTTTTAAAAGTAAAGTTTATGGACTATACTGTAAAAATACTAAATAAAATTCATTTTCCATAAAACCACAGGGATATCAGAAAACATGGTACTACTAGATTCACCCAGAGATACTACTGTCATATTTACTCTTCAGAAAGAATATATGAGGGGAAAGGAAAGAGAATTTTCAAAAAATTCTCAATAAAAAATTCCCCCAAAATATTCAATAAAATATGGCAATTCCAAGCAAGCACAGTTTCTAGTAACTCCACAACGTCCATCGCAAAAAAATAAATGTGAATGGGCCCAATGTCCACTTATGTTGCACTCCACAGTGTGGACAGACCTTCCCCAGCCCAGACTTCTTCCTCCACACCCATCACACTCTCAGTTTCTATGCTGGGATCACCAGAAGCCCTTGCTTTGTGCATTCTCTTTGGTCTACCCCCACAAGATGCCCAATTTCAACTAATTTTAATGTTTCATTTTCTGTTCCTGCTGGTAAGATTACAATATGAATCTAAGTTCAAGACTACATGGTCAGGCTGGGCTAAGTGGCTGACATCTGTAATCTTAGCACTCTGGGAGGCTGAGGTGGGAGGATTGCTTGATCTCAGGAGTTCAAGATAAGTCTGAGCAGGAGAGAGACTCCATCTCTTAATAAAAATAATTTTCTAGGCATGATGTCAGACAACTATAGCCCCAGCTATTCAGCAGGCAATGGTGAATTGGCTAAAGAATACTAGGGACCCTGGACTAAGTGGAGATAGACAGGCCAAGATATGAAACTTGGAATGGGCCAACCCCAGGAATAAATCTTTGGAGCTTGACAGAGACCAGGATACCAGGGAACAATGGGCTGAGAGTTGAGAGTAATCAACACAATGACCCTCCACCCCACATAAAAAGAGAGATTATTGTTTAAAAATATATATATTGAAGGTTGTTACAAGCAAATAACAAACCAGAAAATAGGAAAAGCATGTGGGCATCCAGTAGAATATGAATAAAATATGAGGTGCATTAGGGAGAGATGGCAAACTAAGTTAAAACAATTAGGCTTTCAGTTGTCAGGAAGGCCTGGATAAGACTACTTTAAATAATGGAAGACCCAAGAACATCTAAATCCCTAACTGAGTTAGAGAAAAAGAGGCCATGATAAAGATCTAGCCTGTTGCAGATATGTCTTTCTCTTTCTTAAAGACACAGACAGAATTTGAAGCAAACACACATTACTGTCTAACCCTTTAACACCAGCACTAATTTCATCAGTTGTAAACTCATGTGCTTTAATTCTCAATTCATCACTATAAAAAAATCTTAAAGTCCTCCTTACCTGAATTTGTTTCTTTCTTCCCGTTCTATTCTCTGCAACCTTTCTTCTCGCTCCTGCCGTCGCCTCTCTCTCTCTGCTGCTAGTGACTCTTGGTGTTGCCTAAAGGATGACATGAGAAGACCACTGAGTGACGACCTGAAGATACACTGAGTGTTTCAGCTGCTTGGCCTGTGGTCACAAGCCCTGGAGTAGGAATCAGACCTTGGGGAGAACTGAGGGTCTGCCAGTGCCTGGGAGGAAATTATTGAGCATCTCAGGTCTTCTTGTTTCAAAATTTTTGAAATAAATGGGGATAAGTAACCTGCTTCAAGATCTGGGAGGACAAAATGGTGATAATATATATAAAATACCAAGTAAGCAGTCATCAATAATGGGCATTGTTATAATAAAAAAAGAATTTCAGAATAAAATATAAATACATTCTGTATATATTTTAGGTGATGTATATTAAGACTTTGATGAGCTGGAATCAGCTTTTAATCTACAACTGTTTTCTATTACTAAAAATATTTGCTGTATACCTATTTCTTAACATGATTCCTCAGAATAATTATTATCTTAAAACACGGTAATGAGAGAGGAGAACAAGACTAGCAATGGTCTTAAGTGTGAACAAAATGAAGGAAATTTCATTCTAAGATAAGAAATAGTGGAGGGGAGGGAGGAGGATGAGTGGAGGGAAAGTAATTGGTGGGACCACACCTATGGTGCATTTTACAAGGGTACAAGTTAAATCTACTAAGTGTAGAATATAAATGTCTTAACACAATAACTAAGAAAATGCAGTAAAGGCTATGTTAACCAGTTTGATGAAAGTATTTCAAATTGTATATAAAACCAGCACATTGTTCCCCATAATTGCATTAATGTACACAGCTACAATTTAGTAAAAGAAAGAAAGAAAAGAAAAGGAAATAGAAGAAAAGAAAGACAAAGAGCGAGCGTGAGCAAAGGCTGTTTAAAGGACAGCTCTTGACTATTTGTGTGCCACACAAGCCATTTGGACTGTTCACTGACAGTGGCATAATGATGCTGAACAGGCAGGTGGAGGCCTCAGTGGAGAAACACAGGGATGGGCAGTACAGGAATGTTAGTTCAGAGAATACATGGCAGGTACAAGCAGCCATCTTTAGATTATCAGGTGGCAGGGGAAATGGAGGGCAGAAACTGCTATCCTTGATAACCAAAGGGAGGCAGTAACCAAATCCTAGGCTCATCTTGGAGCTACTGCAGCAGCCTGGACACTTAGGCATAGATAGAATGTATCTATCTTTCACATGGAAGGAGCCCAGACCACATTGTGTAACTTCTGTCTTTTGTTACCTACTATTATTTTGTGAAGTTTTCTTTTTCCTGTTAACATGCCTCCAAATCTAATCCATAATCAGTGTTGAAGGGGTTTATAATATCTCTTGCACAGTAATTGAAAAAAATTATTATGGACATAATGGATTTGTTTAACTTAATTTTATCTAACAGATGAGCATATACTATACAATCTGGTGCTCCAAGTTAGAGAAGACACATTCTTCTCAAATACACAAGGACTATTCAAAACCTGACCATCATTTCTGGCACAAACCTCAAGGATGAATCCAAAGAATTGGTTTCATATGAAAGCTACCTTTCCTAACCATAGAGCAACTGATTTTAAAAATAACAGAAAGATAAATTTGGAAAAAAAATCCATAAAATTGGAAAAATTTAAATACTTCTAAATAATGCAGATCAAAAAGGAAAAATACAGAGTATGAGAACAGAAACTTATTTACTATTGGCAATTATGAACACTACTGCAAAAACCTGAAATAAAGTCATGCTGAGTTTGTCCAGTGACTGTATAGAAAGTTTGAGTTGAGAATATTAATGAATGTAATTTACCACATTAATAGTTGATGGGGGGGAAAACCATGACTACCTCTGTAGATGCAGAAAAAGCTGTATAGTAAACAATACTTGGTTATGAAAACTTTTAATAAGCTTACAAATAGAAGAAAACTTTTTTTTTATAGACAGAGTCTCACTTTGTCACCCTGGGTAGAATGCCGTGGTCTCACAGTTCACAGCAACCTCAAACTCTTGGGCTTAAGCAATTCTCTTGCCTCATCCTCCCAAGTAGTTAGGACTACAGGTGCCAGCCACAATGCCCAGCTATTTTTTTGTTGCAGTTGTCACTGTTGTTTAGCTGGCCTGGGCTAAGTTCAAATCCACCAGCCTCAGTGCATATGGCCAGCCCTGTAACCACTGTGCGAAGGGAGCCAAGCCAGAAAACTTCTTTTGATAATGTGTATTTAGCAAAGAAATGCATTAAAAACTGAAGTGTCATTCTCAATGATGAAACATTAAGAAAAGTTTAACATTAGAAATGATACAAGGAAATCCTCATCATTGTTTACATTTGACATTATTCTGGTGGTCCCAGTTAGTACACTAAGAAAAATAAAAAGTGCATAGAAGGGAAGGAAATATGCCATTATTTGCAAATAATCTGAACATTTACATAGATAATCCAAAAAATCCAAATTACTAGAACTAATACAACTCTAGCAAAGTTTCTATATATATAATAAATATCAACTGCATTTACATACACACAATTTGCCAAGTTAACCATGACCTATCAGACACTTTTATAAACTTTATTAAATGACTCAAATAAATGAAAGGTATATCACATTTATGTGTAGAAATACTCAATGAGTATGGCTTGTCTGGAAACTTCTGAAAATCTTATGTTTTAGTAAATATTTTTTGTTATTCTAAAACAAAATGCCAATTCTTTTATTCTTTTTTTTTTTTTTTAACACATTTCTAAATAAACACCCAAAAGAATTTTTCAGAAAACTTTACAAGCTGAGTCCAAAATTTTTATGCAGGACCTGAGGTTTCAAGGATAACAAGACAATTTAGAATAAGAACAAAGCAGAGCACTGGTTCCACTAGATCACGAACCCATTCTAAAACCACAATAATCAACTTTGAATGTGGTTTTGGTGCGTGAACAGAAACATGGACTAACAGAGTGGGACAGAGAGCCAGGACAAAGATTCACACACATCTGGGATCCTGATTCATTTCAGATGTGTCATTACATATTGGTGGGAAAACAGCGGACTGTTTAACCAATGCCACTAAGACAACTGCTAGCCATATAATACAACACACAGCTAGCCTTTCCTTATACCAAACAGAAAAATAAATTCTAGGTAGTTTAAGTAAAAAAAAAAAAAATGTGAAAAGCAAAACTTTGAAACTGTCATATCGCAGAATAGGAAAGACTTTGTAAGACCACAACCCCAAAAGAGAAACCAAAAAGGAAAGAATGGATGAATTTGTGTACACAGTAGAACCTCCATGGTTGATTGCCTCCCTACATGGATCACTCCCTTAAGTTGACTTAATCTTCATAGACAAGACATGTACTACATGTAGGTATCAGAACAATAGGCCATTCCTTATGTCAACCACTTCTGTATATTGACCAGGTTGTTACAGTCCCTTAGGTGATCAACTTACAGTGGTTTTACTGTATTTTAAACTATAAATGTGTGTACACTGAAAGACTACGTAGGTTAAGAATAAAGAAAGCAATCATCCCACATACTAGAATCCAATTTGAAAGTAGTAGATGAACAAGCACAGGTCCACAGCAGAGAAAAGGTAATTAAATTCAAGAAGAGGGGAAGAGGAAAGAAGGTTCACACTTCCTAGGTGAGAAACTCAACTACAGTTTAGACTTGACCTTACAAAGGCAAACAATGTAGCCTAATAATACATACCCTTATGTTAGTCTGAAAAAAAAAGAAAGAAAGAAAACAGAAAAGTAAAAATAGAACTTTCATATGAAAAAAATAAATAAAAGCAACAGCCTGGGAGAAGCTATTCGTAACACGTATAAACTACAAAATATTAGCAGACCAAAAGAACCCCTGCACATCAGTATGAAAAGACTAACTACCCAAGGAAAACATGGGCAACGGAAAATGAGTATTTCATTAATCAAGAAAGATAAATGGTTAATAAATATATGAGTGAAGGTCATCTTCGCCAGAATGAGGGAAGGAAACTGCAAGCTGATCCCACAATGATAAACTGTGTCACACCTATCAGACTAAAGATAGACAAAAATTAATATCTGAAGACACGAGGCACTGGCACAGACAGAATCACTTCTGATGCACACTTAATACCTTGGAATATGTTCAAATCCTACAACCCAGAAATTCCACTTCTAGGTTTATACTAAAGTGCAACTTTTGCATGCATAAAGATGACAGACATATATAATAAACAATTCTATATGTTGTACTATTTTGTATTTATATTAATAATTAAAAATAACAAATACATATAAACAGAAAAATCAAAATAAATTATAGCATATTTTTACAAATGAATACCCTATATCTGTGAAAATTAATAAACCAGAATGGTGCGCCCGCCAGACCTCTGCACTCCCGTGCCGGCCAGGTACTCAGCTGGCAACTGCGCATCTCCACCACGTACACTGGCCAGGAACTCTGGGAACCGCACAACCCATGTCCTCTCTCCTGACCCCTCCCTACCTTTGCACCAGCCCTGCTCATCTGGCCAGGGACTCTGGAAGCCTCGACCCAGGTCTGCCATCCAGAGACTGCTGGAACACCAGGCTCTCTTTGTCAAAGTCACCAGGCCTCAGGCACTCCCAGAATCGTGTGCACCATCCCCTGCCCTGCTGCAGGGTCGGGGGAGCCATACTCTGGAGCTGTTCCCCCAGCCAAACTCCCCGGATGGGGCAGTGCCAGAGGAGGTACACAAGGTCACCCCCTACAAAGATCAACAACAACAGAGTGATCAGGCCAGGGTCTAATCTTGGAAAGAAACCTCCCCGACTCTGAGGACAGCCAGAGGCAACCACGAAAAACAATCATGAGGCAGAATCAATGGAAAAACTCTGGCAATATGAATAATCAGAGTAGATCAACTTTCCCAAGAAAAAACAAGGCAGACACAGCACAAGATCCCATGCATAAACAAATGGCTGAGATGTCAGAAATCGAATTCAGAATCTGGATAGCAAATAAGATCAACAGAATAGAGGAAAGATGGAGTTTAGAATTTCAAGCAGTAATCCAAAGGATGTCATGAATTCAAAGATAAAATGACCAAAGATTTTGACACATTGAGACAAGAAGTTGCAGCCCTCAAAAATCTGAAAAATACAGTAGAATCCCTCAGTAACAGAATGAAGCAAGCAGAAGAAAGGATTTCTGAAACTGAAGACTAAGCTTTTGAATGCTCCTAAACTGTCAAAGAGGAAGAGAAATGGAGGGAAAAAACAGATCAATCTCTCAAGAGCTCTGGGATAATTTCAAGAAAACCAATATTTGCCTTATAGGGATCCCGAAAAGCAACAAAGTGGCTTCACAAGACACAGAGTCTCTTCTTCATGAGATTGTGAAAGAGAACTCTCCAGACATGCCAAGAGATTCTGAAATTCAGGTAGCAGACAGTTTCAGAACCCCAGCACGATCCAACCCAAATAAGACATCCTCCAGGCACATTATAATTAAGTTCACGAATGTTAATATGAAAGAGGAAATTCTGAAAGCAGCCAGATGTAAGAAATCCATTACCTACAAGGGGAAGAATATTAGAATAACTGCAGATCAAACCTTTCAAGCTAGAAGAGAATGGTCATCGACTTTTAACCTCCTAAAACAAAAGAATTTTCAACCCAGGATCCTGTGTCCAGCTAAACTGAGTTTCATTTATGATGGAGAAATTAAATACATTAATGATACCAACATGTTGAAGAAATTTGCCATAACTAAACTATTCTCTCCAGAATATCTCTAAAGATATTCTCAGACCTATCTTCCATTATGACCAGCATAATCCTCTACCACAAAAGTAAACCCACGCAGAAACTTTTGATCAAATTCCAACTTCCACAGTAACGAAAGGATTAAAAATGTCCACTGGACTTTCAAAATGCTTATCAACATTTTCAATTAACGTGAATGGTTTAAACTGTCCTCTAAAGAGACACAGGTTGGCTGAGCGGATGTAAAAACTCAGGCCAGATATTTGCTTCATACAAGAATCTCATCTTACCTTAAAAGACAAATATAGACTCAAGGTGAAGGGACAGTCATCTATATTTCAGCCAAATAGAAAGCAGAAAAAAGCAGGTGTTGCAATCCTATTCACAGATACAATAGGCTTTAAACCAACCAAAATAAGGAAGAATAAGGATGAACACTTCATATTTGTTAAAGGTAATACTCAATATGATGAGATTTCAATTATTAATATATATGAACCCAACCAGAATGTGCCTCAATTTACAAGAGAAACTCTAACAGACATGAGCAACTTGATTTCCTCCAGTTCCATAGTAGTCAGAGATTTTAACATCCCTTTAGGAATGCTGGATAGATCCTCCAAAAAGAAGCTGAGCAAAGAAATTTTAGATTTAAATTTAACCATTCAACATTTGGATTTAATAGATATCTACAGAACATTTCATCCCAACAAAACTGAATACACATTCTTCTCATCAGCCCACCAATCATACTCCAAAATCGATCACATCCGAGATCACAAGTCTAACCTCTATTCCTTGCACCTTCTCAGACATCATGGAATAAAAGTTGAACTCAATAATAAGCTGCATACTCAAACAAAAACATGGAAGCTAAATAACCTTATGCTAAAGGATAGATGGGTCATAGACGAGATTAAGAAGGAAATTACCAAATTTGGGGAACAAAATGACAATGAAGACACAAATTATCAGAACCTCTGAGATACTGCAAAGGCAGTCCTAAGAGGGAAATTTATAGCACTGCAAGCCTTCCTCAAGAGAACGGAAAGAGAGGAAGTTAACAACTTAATGGGACATCTCAAGCAACTGGAAAAGGAAGAATATTCCAACCCCAAACCCAGCAGAAGAAAAGAAATGATCAAAATTAGAGCAGAATTAAATGAAATTGAAAACGAAAGAATTACACAACAGATCAATAAATAAAAAGTTGGTTTTTTGAAAAGGTCAATAAAACTGATAAACCTTTGGCTAACCTAACCAGGAAAAAAGAGTAAAATCTCTAATTTCTTCAATCAGAAATGGTTAAAGATGAAATAACAACACACCCTCAGAAATTCAAAAAATCCTTAATGAATATTACAAGAAACTTTACTCTCAGAAACATGAAAATCTGAAGGAAATTGATCAATACTTGGAAGCACGCCACCTACCAAGACGTAGCCAGAACAAAGTGGAAATGTTGAACAGGCCTATATCAAGTTCTGAAATAGCATCAACTACACAAAATCTCCCTAAAAAAGAAAAGCTCAGGTCCAGATGGCTTCACGTCAGAATTCTATCAAACCTTTAAAGAAGAACTAGTACCTATATTACTAAACCTCTTCCAAAATATATAAAAAGAAGAAATATTACCCAGCACATTCTTGAAGCAAACATCACCTTGATCCCTAAACCAGGAAAAGACCCAACAAGAAAAGAAAATTATAGACCAATATCACTAATGACTATAGATGCAAAAATATTTAACAAGACCCTAACAAACAGAATCCAACAACACATCAAACAAATTATATACCATGACCAAGTGGGCTTTATCCCAGGGTCTCAAGGCTGGTTCAACATACACAAATCTATAAATGTAATTCAGAACATAAACAAATTAAAAAATAAAGACCATATGATTCTCTCAATTGATGCAGAAAAAGCTTTTTGATAATATCCAGCATCCCTTAATGATCAGAACACTT
>CAUYON010196425.1:0-11640 GCA_963573935.1 Arctocebus calabarensis
GGCTATTTTTTTGTTTTGCAGTTCGGCCAAGGCTGGGCTTGAACCTGCCACCTTCGGTATATGGGGCCGGCGCCCTACTCGCTGAGCCACAGGAGCTGCCCTGGTATCAGTTTCTTGGATCAATTCCCTACTACACATTCATTCTAACAAAATACCATACAATTATTGTGAATTATTGCTTTGACTTTAGAGTAGCTCCACCTAGGCGTTTTCTAGAACTTCACTCACTTCAGAAGGTATCAAGTCTAAGTGCTGCTGCTGTACATGGAAACACTACTACACAAAAATGCGCAAGACACACGTTTACGATTACCCAGAAACCACAGAATCAACAAGCTGGGTTATGAACTTAGGGAGTTCTAAAAAATGGACTTGCATACTCAGCCAGTGTTCGGTCCAAAGAGGTGGGGGCATACATTTCATAGCCACACTTCAGGCTGCAAGACTCAAAATGCGAAAATTGAGAATGGACAAGAGTAAGCTAAATTTCACATATTTGTAGAGGTAAAACAAAGAGACACCCCAGACTCAGCCATGAACATGGGAACACCAATAAAACAAAGTAACGCATTAGAAAAATACACACCCTCTCACTAAATCAGAAAAAAAATTTCATTGTTGTTAACAGCTGCATTTTGTGAGACCATAAACACTTTTTCAAGTATGACAAGTAGTTATCTATTCCTTCTCTGCTCTTCAACGAGCCCTTCGAATGTTATCACATGAAGGCATGAGACAAGCTAGAGCAGGCTTTTCAAAGTAGTGAAGAACCAGCTTTTACAAGATTTTCCAACTCATCAGAAAACAATACTTTGTTTAACATAAGAAAAATGCAATGACAATGTTACATGCTATGAAAGTTTATGAATGCTTACTTTTAATCTCTACATTTATCACTGAGCAGCCTACATGTACTAGTAAGGAAAAAATAGTAAATGCAGGAAACAAATATATATATATAATATTGCAAATGTGGCAAGTGGTAAGTGGGGGAATGGAGAATAAGGGGTCCGGTGTGGAGGGCTTTGCACATTAAATAGGTGGCCACGGAGCAGCGACAGATTCAAAAGCCATCGATTTCTCTAACAAATTAAAAGTAGTGAAATATAGATGGTCTACTTCAGTGATATGCCCGCCAAGCAGCAGAGTCACTGCCAAGGTTTTGAGTTACATAATAAATGTGAAAGTCCTTACTATATTACTAAAAAAAAAAAAAAAAAAAAGAACTGTGGTTTGATAATGATGGAACAGTTGTATCATTACACAAACTGTCCCCCAGTGATTCAAAAGACCAGAAGAAATATAAAAACATTTCTTAAAGAAACTAGGGAGTGAGAAAAAGCAGGTAGAAACTGGAGGGAATTTAGTTCTTGAGAAAAGGGCACCAGCCCTGAGCATTGGCTCACACCTGTAATCCTAGCACTTCAGGAGGCCAAGGCCTGGTTTAGGCAAGGAGTTTGAGGAGATCCTAAGCAAAAGGAAGACCCTGCCTCTACCAAAACCAGAAAATATTAGCTGGGCATTGTGACGTGTGCCTATACAGGAGGAGCTACACAGGAGGCTGAGGAAGGAGGATCAATTGAGCTTCGGGGTTTGAGGTTGCTGTGAGCTAATAAACTGTGATGACACCACTGCACTCCAGCTGGACAGTAACCTAGAGCCTAGACTCTGTTTCAGAAAAAAAAAAAAGAAAGAAAAGAAAAGTGAACCTACAATAGGGACAATTCACATTTATGCAGCTTTAACCTGTGGGTACCTCTAATCCATGTGATGCAGAGAGGCCAGGACTCCTGAAGAAAACTCCAACTCATTGGCTCAAAGAGTAAAATTCTTACATTATATACAAAAATGTTTAATAATAATTTATGGCAGACTATGATAAGTTAGTGACAATGCAATCCACTAAAACTATAAAATTAAGAGATACAAATAAAAAGCCAATGGAGTTGATAAAACTAAATATTAATAAAACCTTCAATTTTATTGAATACAAAAGATGTAGGAATAGAAGAACTATGAATAATGGGAGAAAGAAAAATCAAAAGCCAAGATAGTAAATGTAAACTAAACCATATAAATAATTCTATTAAAAATAAATGGAATAAACAACATAAGAACCAGACATCTTCAGACTAGTTTTATAAAAAGAACTATATGCTGTTTAAATATGAAGAAATATAAAAGGATGAAAAGATATAGCATGCATAAAGTAAGCATAAGAAAGCGGGAGTCGATTTTTTTTGAGTAAGTATATGAATATGAAGAAAAAAAAGTACAAATCAAATATTACCAGAAGGAAAGGGATATTTTATAATTGGTAAGAGTTAATTCATCAATAAGTCAAAACAGGCACAAGAGTTTTTGCAACTACTAACAGAGCTTCAAAATACATTAAGTAAATGCCATGAAGGCTATGCTAAACAGTTCAATGAAAACATTTCAGATTGTCTATGAGGTCAGCACATTGTGCCCCGTTATTGCACTAATGTATACAATTATGATTTAATAAAAATTAAAAAAAATACATTAAGTAAATGCAGATAGAATTAAGGGAGAATTAGATAAATTAGTCCACTATATTTAACAAAATTATTAATATGGTTGAATTCTACTGTCCTGACATTTTTTATTGTTTGTCCCATCTATTATTTGTTCCTTCTTTTCAACCTTCTTTCAGATTAGTAGATGAGGTAGGGAAAAAAACACACATCTATAGTCTCAGCTTCGTGGGAGACTGAGGCAGGAGGACCACTTGAGCCCCAGAAGTTGGAGGTTGCAATGAGTTATGATGATACCACTGCTCTCTATCTTGGGCAAAGGAGTGAGATTGTGTCTCAAAAAAAAAAAAAAAAAGCCATGCAACAAACAAAACAATACCCACAAAATTAGGTAGGATAGAAGATTTGAGCAACATTATCAACCACCTTGATTTGACACAGAACAAAACATCCAAATTAAGAAGATATATTCTTTTCAAGTCCGCATGGTATATTCACCAGGATAAGGCATATATACAACACCATGAGTTTTAATAAATTTCAAATGGATTTTAAAGAACTACAAAGAAGAGTAAGAGTCACAATGTGAGAGTCCTAATACCAAGAACGGAACGTCCATATTTACTAAAATTCCGCCTTGCACATAGCTTGAGTTATTTTAGAGGCAGCCTAATTTAGCAGGCATCTGTGTTGATAAAGCTATGTTAATTTTACGGCTAGGTCAAAATATTTTTAAAAATGAAAAGGCTAAATAAAAAGCCTTCAGCTGCAATAAGCTATGATGACACCACTGCACTCCAGTCTGGGCAACAGAGTGAGACCCTGTCTCAATAAATAGAAAAGCTTTCAGAAAACCCCATGTTCTCCATAAACTTTCCTGTATCTCCAGAAACACTTTTGAGAGGAAGTTCCCTGGGCTTCTTCACATAATTAATATAAGGAAATATTATTCTGATATAATGAAGTAAGATTCCATAGTAAAAAAGACTGAACAAATGAAACATTCAACATTATACTGCACAAAAGAAACCACACACAAAGGTCTATGTACTATATGATTCCTTTTATATGTATGAAATTCAAGAATAGGCCATCTGTGATAGAAATTAGAACAATAATTACTTATAGAAAATGGTGAGCGAGGGAAGAAGACACCTTCTGTTCAATATATTGATTGGGTTATTATACAAGTTATATTGATTGGGTTATACAAGTTTATACATTTGGACAATTTCATCAAACTAAGCAACGATCTTTAAAACATCAGGCACTAAGAATCACAATGCCAATCCCATTTATCATAAATTCTTCATTTTGACTATGAAAGAATCATTAGCAGCTGGCTAAATATTGAAAGCATAAAATTCATTCAAAGCCTGTTCAGGAATTCTGTTTCTGTGGCAGATGCTCTCGGGCCCTGTGCATATTTTCACACACACCAGGCCAACTTCTAACGGTCCAAGTTATCAGGGAGTCCTCTGCCCCTGCACATGGTGATCTGGAAATGCCAGAAAATTAACATCCCCCCAGGAACAGTCGTGGACTCTAACTACCCCAGCACATTTTCTTATGATTCATGTAATCCATAGTAGTTCCCAGAACTAACCCAGAGGATTGAGCTCCACTCAGAGTGGTCACTTGTTTGATAATGTATCATTTATCACTTTTTCTTTCTTTTACTTCCAAACATTTCTCTGTCTTTTGTAGAATTGCTTTTCAAATAAACCTTTTATTCTTGAAAAACCGGGAATGAAGGTGACAGGTAATAATCAGAAATAAAATCATATTTAAAAAAAAAAAAGAACTAAATCAACAGACAGATGAGAATAGGTAGGACACACATGGACCTATAAGGATGATCTGTCCCAAACCAAGGATGAAGAACAATACACATGCCTAAACTGTATTATTATTCCAAAATAAAAGCTGCAGAATATCCAGGTCCCTCATTCTTTGCTTGTCCAGAAACTTGCTGATTTACTTCTGGATTTAAAAAGGCTAACGTACATTCCTTGGAATATTTGCCCAAGGAAAAAGTACCAAGAAATGTAATTGCCAAAACAAAGGAGGGGAGGTTGAGTTCAAAGTCACAGTTCCCACTGAAGCAGTCCCTTATTCCCTTCTTTATTGGGTGACATAAACAGTGAAGGGAAGCTCTGTTTGCAGGAGTCCTCAGTCTTGTGGTTTCTTATTCCAATGGTTTAATAAAAATAAACTTAGGAAAGTCTTAGAAAAGTAATGTCTTGGGGATAACATTCATATAGTAAGGACAAAAATAAAAAAGGAAAGAAAAAGCACCCAAGAGAAGTATGCTCAGGGTTTATTTTAAGTTTGGTCAGGACCCATTTAGAATGGATTTAAATGGGGTAAAATATTGGGGAAAGTTCCAGCCGTGGGTGTGGTGGTGAAACCGTTGGCAGGACACCATCATTTTTTGCAAGGTTGCTGACTAACTGATGTTTTAGGTCAGGCTCGCTGCCCAGGCCTTCTGTGAGAAGAAAAGAAAGGCTGTAAGAAAATTAGCAAGTTTGTTTTAAACTTTTGTGAGAATAACATCTGTCCTAGCTTTCTCAACTTTCCTTAGGTAAAGTGCTAGGGTTTGAAGTGAACTTTCAATTTCTTGCCCGAGACAGATACGACTCACTGAGATTAAGACACTTGAAGAAATCCCTTCAGAGAAAGAGAAAATCTTTCCATACATTCCACAAGGCTGTTGGAGTGCCATATTAGGCTGTGGGCATTAGGAAAGTGGA
Source organism: Arctocebus calabarensis (assembly GCA_963573935.1). Taxonomy (NCBI): domain Eukaryota; kingdom Metazoa; phylum Chordata; class Mammalia; order Primates; family Lorisidae; genus Arctocebus; species Arctocebus calabarensis. Next base: position 5,252 of record CAUYON010196425.1, read on the forward strand.
ATATATTTTCACACTAATTACTCACACGTTTCTTACCAGGGCTTCCCCCTCCCCCACATACACACATCAAGATGCCGCCTAGTGAAGTTAGTCAATGACACAATGATTTCCGATGCAGGTGGCAACACCATCTTAGCAAAGAAAAGCTGTCTTAAAAACAGGACGACTAAAAAGGAGTAGGAGGGACTACTAGGTCAGGATCACCTGCCAGCTAGTTAGAAAAGCAAATCTTTGGACCCCACCCTGGACCCAGTGAGTCAGAAACTCTGGGCCCTGGAGTCTAGGGGCAGGCCCAGCAACCGTGTTTTCACAAGCCCTCCGGGTTGGCTGTGAGAGGCCCGCTCAGTCTCTACACAAACACACAGAGGCCTGTCTTACCTCTTTGTGGTAAGAAGTCCCACTCAGATGAGGTGGGAATGGGCTACCAACGTAAATAAAGGCAGAATTCCTGCTCCCCTCCCCATGCCTCTGCTCCTTACTTTTGATCCAAAAATAACAGCTTTGAAGAAGCAATTCAGGTTTTAACTTGAAAAATCTCTCCCTTTAAACCGCAACTACCAAGTCCTCATGTCTGTGACATTTTGAGAGATTCCTACACACAGCTCTCCTTGTTTCTGGTTCTCTGCTGTGTATCTGTCATCACTCCATTAGGGCAAACCCTTCTTACCTCTAATCTGCTGTAGCATCCTTAGAAAATTAATTCAGAATCACTAGGAAAGAGCAACATGGTAAGAAATGTGGCGCAGGGGTAAGGGAAGTGTTGGTAGTAGGGGTCACAACTAGTGGTACAACACACACCATTTTTTTTAAGTGACAGAATCTCCCTATGTAACCCAAACTGGCTTAGAACGCCCAGGCTTAAGCAATCCTCCTATGTAGTTTGAACTACAAGCATGTGCTACCATGCCCAGCTATAATACACATATTAAAAATGAACCAAACTATAAAATATGCATAGATTTGATGACATAAATGGACATTTGACACTGTATTTGATAATGAGGAATTATTATTATCAAGTTATTAATGCTTAAGTCCTCATTTTTTAGAGATTAATAGTAAACTATTCATAGATAAAATGATATGATCATAGCTTTAAAATAAAATAGAAGGGAATTAGGGTAAAGATACTGATGATGACAAGATCAGCCATGAGTTAATACTTATTGAAGTTGAATGGTAAGTGTTTGGGGGTACATTTTTTTTTTTTTTTGAGGAAGAGTCTCTTGCCTCAACCCCCCGAGTAGTTGGGACTACAGGCACCTGCCACAACACCTCGCTATTTTTAGACTCGGGGTCTCACTCTTGTTCAGGCTGGTCTGGAACTCCTGAGCTCAACTGATCCAACTGCCTCAGCCTCCCAGAGTGCTGGGATTGCAGGCATGAGACACCACGCCCAGCCTACATTATACTATCCTATCTATATCTTTATATATTTGAAGTTTTCCATGATAAAATAATTGAATTTTTTCATCCATATTTAACTATAGGATTTTCACCGTTGACCATCATACATTGTCTTAGATATTTTCCTATCAACCTCAAGCATGCTAGGAGTTCACCACATATTTACAAAATACTTGTTATTTTAACCAGCCACACAAACATACTCATTCTGAAAATGGAATAGCCTTTCTGTTGAGACAGAATTGTAAAGCAGAACACAAAAGAGAGAGTATTAATGACAGTACATTAGTAAAAGTCACTTTTCTTGTTTGCTAAAATGAAATGCCACTAAATGCAAAGAGGTAAAGCAAATAAATGAAGCAGCAAAGAAAAATAGGGCAAAGGAAATGAGCCTTTCAGCTTTCTGCTACTGACATTTTGTAATGATAACCAGAATCGAGTTGATTAAAATGTTCATACAACAAGCCGATATCCTTTACTTCTTGAGTAAAAGGATGTTGCTGCTATTGAAAAACTGTTGTTATTAAATTTGACAGTCTGGTGGCAAGTTGAAAGAATGCCTGTTTTTTTTTCATATCTCCTCTTACTAGCTGTCATTATGACTATATGGAGAAGTTATGAATTTGAACAAGGTCACTTAATAAGTGAGATTTGAGGGTAAACCCATGTTGTTTCTAAGTATGCCTCTCATTCATGCAGTAGGTTATTTATGGAACAGTTATTACACCTTGTCAGGGTCACCAAACTTGACTTTTCTCATAAGCTTCCAGCCCAAGTTATAAACTACCTACAGGTCACCCATCCCTGCTGGCCCCCGCTCTCTTACACGTGCTGCCCCTCCCCTGCCTGCACCACTCTTCTCTGTCCTGGGACACACGCTTTCAAGACGGTGCAGGCATCCTTTCTTCCAAGGCCGGGTGACCCACCTCTCTCACAGCAGGAATGCCTCCAAGGGAGCCTGTTACCTCCTTGACAAACTGTGAGCTCCCTGAAAACACAAGCTGTATTTCTGATCCCTGCTCCCCAGGACCCAGTGTGGCAGACATCAAATGTTTGCAGTGTGATACTAGGGCCCAGGGGCTCCTCAATCACACAGACTTTGATGTCATAACTGTTCCAGAGCCTGTGATCCCTGTTTTGGCTGATGGGATCACCTTATTCCTATAGCTGCAGAAGCCATAAACCTACGTCCTGACCATAACTTTCAAGATAAATTTGGATAAATGTGATCGTTGCTATCAGACTTGCTATCCTTCATCTTAGAGAGTGAAATTTCACGCTCTTCAAGGTGTAGGTGAACCAAATTCATCGTGCTGCCTTAGAACGTTGTTCACCAGAGTTGTTTCCAGTATGATAGGGAAGGACTGGAGGCCTACTTCAAGTGACTCTTCCATCCACTCTAACCCTAACCCGACCCTTCCCCCTCTTTTTTTTTTCAGTTCTCTAAAACCTGTAGACTCATCTGCCTCCCATTTTCCTACCAGGCCCACCACTTAGCCTGTGCTGGGTGCTTGGCTAAGAGAAGACGAGCCGTTCTGGGATACGTGCACCCTAAAGAAAGCAGGAATGGGTAGAACCTTCTCGAAGCTCTGATGGGGGGGAAGAACAAGTTTCTATACACAAGCACAGTCTGAAGGCCTGCAAACCATGGGTTACAACCCCTAAGATTGGAAAATAATGAAATAGAGTTATTAGATTGACATCAGCATTCACTTAAACAAAATAGAAAAAAGGGTATTCCATAAGAAGTAAAGGATGTGTATTATTCTATGAAAATTCTGATTTGGTTATACACACAGAAACCTGCAGTAAGCATTGACTGAGGACCTTCAATGTGCCAGGGACTAGGGGTAGAAAAATGAAAAACACAGACCAAGAAAAGCTAAGCTCTACCTTTAGGTGGCCGACATTCCAGTGGTCTCTGTGTGCGCACGCACATGCCTGTGTATTACATCACATATAAGAAAGTATATACCAGGCCAAAAACATTTTAAAAACACTGCTCTAGGCCAGGCGCAGTAGCTCACACCTGTAATCCTAGCACTCTGGGAGGCCAAGGCAGGTAGACTGCCTGAGCTCACGAGTTCCAGCCTCTCCTGAGCCAGAGTGAGCCCTCCTCTCTGGGGGAAAAAAAAAAAAAGCTAGGCATTGTGGCAGGTGCCTATAGTCCCAGCAACTTGGGAGGCTGAGGCAAGAGAACAGCTTGAGGCCAAGAATTTGAAGTTGCTGTGAGCTATGACACCACTGCATTTTAGCAAGGGTGACAAAGTAAAACTCTGTCACAAAACAAACAAAAAAACCCCACTGCTCTAAAGTGGAGCTGTTTAGAATGTAGTCTGTGGACTCCGGCTGGTCCACAAACTGTTACTGGTCTACTAAGAGATAAGTACAGAAATTGAGGATAAGCATTCAGAAAATTTCACAGCAATTTGCTGTGATGCCCAATTATGTGATAATTCTGCTGGTAACATAATTTCATTTTTTTAATGGATTTTACAAAAGAGATCAGTCCAGGATGGACATACAAACTGGTCCTTCTCCAGACATGGTCTGGGTAGCGCTGCTCCAGGAGATCTGCTGGCCAGGAGTCTTGTGAGCAGGTGTATGTGGTACTCTGAATGGAAACCACAGCCAGGGCCGTGAAGAAGGGGCAACACACAGAGGGAGACACCCCCAGCCCCTGGGGCACGAGGTACAGGTTTGTTCTCTTTCCACAGGTAAAATGATGGAAATAATTAAATGGCAAGAAGAAAACTGTTAGCCCTGATGATGATGAAGAACAGCGAAGTTCAGAAGAGATGACACACAAACCATTTCTGGTTGTATAAAATTAACATGAACTGCAGTCACACACTTGAATTACCTCCATCTCTGATTACAAAGCATCCTGATCAGCAGCAAAGAGAATATAATTTCTGTTCCACTGTATTTTAGTTACAGCAATAAAAGCTACACATTTTGTGTTAAAATTTCATAGTTTGTCATTCACACAACATGGCTGAAAACTCGCTGTATTAATAAACTGGAAGAATCTTGCCAGCATACCAAATTGATGGTAAAAAGTGGCAAAAACTGTGGGCTAAACCACAGTTTTGTGAAGCAATACATTTTCACAAATAATTTAAAAAACTAAACAGTTTGGGCGGTGACTGTGGCTCAGTGGGTAAGGCGCCAGCCACATATACTGAGGATGGTGGGTTCAAACCCAGTCCCGGCCAAACTGCAACAAAGAAATAGCCAGGGGCTGTGGCGGGAGCCTGTAGTCCCAGCTACTCGGGAGGCTGAGGCAAGAGAATCACCTAAGCCCAAGGAGTTTGGAGGTTGCTGTGAGCTGTGACACCACGGCAGTGTACCTGAGGGTTAATAAGTGATACTCTGTCTCAAAAAATAATAATAATAATAATAAAAAATAAATAAATAAACCAAACAGTTTGTCTTGTAGGTAATTTCTTCTGGTTTCCACTTCAAGTAGGTATTAGTTACATTCTTGGTCATACAGTAAGGGTAATGCCCACATTCTTTGTTCTTCTATCATACATGCTTCTGGCCAGAATCATCATTACAGATGCGTTTTCAGCCTTTGGAGAAGAAAAATGGACACCAGAGCCCTGAAATTACACAGTTGAAAGCACAAAAGATATTCTGAACATTGTTATTTATAATCAAAATATTTAAAGACATGGAAATTTTGTGCAATTAGTGAGTACTAAATCAAGTGAATCATGGGTAATGATAATCATGGGCCATCAGAAAGTTTTGAGATACACGAAAATCAAGAAACATAAAATCCATGCAGACAGAAACAAAGCCCTCCCAGCAACACCAGTAAGTTGAGCAAGTTGAAACTTGCATGAGTGAATCAGAAAGGATGCTGTCAACTGTGTTTCTTGGAAGTAAAATAATGGACCATAACACAGTTCATCTCAAAACTTTCATAGTGACCTACATATAATGCCCCTCAAGGTATTTACATTTCAGTTCTGAGTGAACAGTGCTAACTGCTTCAGTGGAGGATGGACTTAAGGGAAGGTGTAATGAGAATCAGTAAAGCAAGGCCAAGAATTATTTCCCCAACCCAGGGGTGGGCAAACTACAGCAGATAGGCTGAATGTAGTCCACACCTGTTTTTATAAAGTTTCAGTGGAATACAGTAATGCTGTAACAGCAGAGCTGAGTAGTTATAACCCACAAAGCCTAAAATATTTATCTGACCCTTTTCAGAAAAAGTTTTCAGCCCCTTCCCTAACCTTGGGAACACTTCTGAGGAGAAGTAAGTTTTCATAAATAATTATAAAAACAAAACAGTTTAGGGGCAGTTCTGTGGCTCAGTCAGTAGGGCGCCGGCCCCATATACCAAGGGTAACAGGTTCAAACCCAGCCCTGGCCAAACTGCAAACAAAAAATAGCCAGGCATTGTGGCAGGCGCCTGTAGTCCCAGCTACTTGGGAGGCTGAGACAAGAGAATCGCCTAAGCCCAAGAGCTGGAGGTTGCTGTGAGCTGTGATGCCATAGCACTCTACCAAGGGCTATAGAGTGAGACTCTGTCTCTTAAAAAAATAACAACAGTTTGTCTTGTAGGTAATTTCTGTTGATTTCTATTTCAATGGGGTATTCTTACCCTATAGCTCCTGAAGGCACACACAGATCCCTCTCTCTCACTGATTGATTGAACAATATTATTATTATTACTTTTTTTTTTTGAGACAGAGCCTCAAGCTGTCGCCCTAGGTAGAGTGTCATGGCATTACAACTCACAGCAACCTCCAATTCCTGGGCTCAAGCGAGTCTCCTGCCTCTGCCTCCCAAGTAGCTGGGACTACAGGCGCCCGCCACAACGCCCGGCTATTTTTGTTTGGGTTGCAGCCATCATTGTTGGTTGGTGGGCCCAGGCTGGATTCGAACCCGCCAGCTCAGGTGTACGTGGCTGGCGCCTTAGCCCGCTGAGCTACAGGCGCCGAGCCAATTGAACAATATTAATTGAG